>JANIVK010000056.1:0-52113 GCA_030555795.1 Entelexis sorbosivorans | reverse complement strand
GCCGCCACGCGCGCGCGTGCCCGCAGGAGGAACGGCGGCGTGCCTGGCCGCGTGGGCGACGGCAGCGCCGCGTGTTTGTCGGCGCGCAGGCGTACATCGCGCAATCGTCGTGATTGCACACGCGTCGATAGTATGTATGCAGAAGCACCTGCCGCGCTCGTCGCGGCGCGCAGCTACATAGACAAAATAGGCAGGTTAGTACTACACAGTTTAGAGGTGGCGCGCGGGGGCGTGGATTCGTTGCCGGCGCGCCAGCTAGGCGCTGAACAGCAGCACGCTGCTAAGCGACTAGGCTCGTGACAACAGTCAGCTAGGCGTTGCCTGCAGGCGCGGCTGCCAAGCCCGTGCGCGCGCGCTTTACAGTTTTACCAGCGCTTCTGCTAGCCGTTCTAGTAGATTTTATGCTAATTTACGCTAACTATGTTACGCTGTAAACCCGTCATTCCGCTGCTACGTAGGGCCAGCGCCAGGGCGCGGTGTCTGCGCCGCTGCGCAGCCGCATGATTGCGTGAGTAATCGCACATGGTCCGTAATTAGCATGCGCAGGTAGTAGACATTGGCCGGCCCGGACCCAAGCGCTGGGGCGCAGCCCAGCATTGCCGTATTTCCGAGCTGCCGCCGCGACGAGTGGGCACTGCGTCGCGCACGCCGCTTATAATTACTGCCGTGCTGGGCGCGGCGCACGCGGCCAGGTTACGGGCCGCTGCTGGGATGTGTGCGTGACCCCTAAACCAGGCGCGGGCGACCCACAGCGCCACGACCCACCGCGACCCACGACGTAACTGCGACGACGACGTACTGCGCCGCGCATGTCCATTTCGTGGCCGCTCGAGCGCGCGAAGGACCGCAGCGCGCAGGCCGAGATGACGCGCGCGCAGCGCCTGCGGCTGTGGCTCGCGCAGTGGGGCGGCCTCGCCGCGTCGAGCGTGCTGCTGGCCGTGCTCGCGAGCATGAGCTCTGTGCTGTCGAGCTGGCTCGCGTCGGCACGCGAGGGCGTCTGCCGCGAGCACTGGTACCTCGACAAGCGCGTGTGCGCCGACTGGCACGACTGGCCCGCGGCCTACGGCTGGCTCGTCTACCTGCTGCTGTCAACCGTCTACGCGCTGCTGGCGGCGCTGTTTGTGGCGCTCATTGCGCCGGGCGCGGCCATGAGCGGCATCACCGAGCTGCGCAGCTACGTGCAGGGCTTTGATCCGCGCGCGCTGTGGGGCTGGCGCCCGCTCGCGGCGAAGCTGCTCGGCACGGGCCTCGTCGCCGCGTCGGGCCTCTGGCTCGGCCAGGAGGCGCCGCTCGTGCACGTCGCCGCCATGCTGGCCCACGCGTTCGCGCGCGAGCTGCCCGTCAGCGAAGCGCGCCGCCGCGACCTCGTGACGGCGGCCATGGCCGCAGGCATCTCTGTCGCGTTCAGCGCGCCGCTCGGCGGCGTGCTCTTCGTCGTCGAGCTGTTCACGCCGTCGCTGCCCGTTATCTGGCAGGGCTTCGTGTGCTCGGCCGTGGCGACGATTGTGCTGCGCCTGCTCGTGGCGCCGTCGAACGCGCTGGGCGGCATCGTCGTCCCCGAGACGGGCATCTTCCGCGTCAGCTTCGACCGCGTGTGGCAGGGCATCGAGCTCGTGCCCTTCGCCATCCTCGGCCTCGCCGGCGGCCTCTACGGCGCGCTCGCGTCGCGCGCGTCCGCGTTCAGCCGCCTCGCCGACGTGCACACAAAGTGGCCCATCGCGTCCACGCTGGCCACCGTCGGCGTGACGGCGCTCGTGTCCTACGCCACGTCCGTGAGCCGCATGCCGGACACAGACCTCCTGGCCGAGCTGTTCGCCGAGTGCCGCGCGTCGTCGCCGGAAATGCTCTGCCAGAACACGCACGTCGCGGCCCTCATCTACACGTTCGTGCTCGGCGCCACGCTCATGCCGCTCTCGTTCACGCTGCGCGTGCCGTCGGGCATCCTGTTCCCCACGATCGTGCTCGGCGCGCTCGGCGGCCGCATCATGGGCCTCGCCATGCAGTCCGTGCTCGAGCGCCTGCCCAGCATGCTGAGCACGTCGTTCTGCCCGGACGAGGCCGACCACTGCATTACGCCGGGCGTCTACGCGCTCGTCGGCGCCGGCGCGTTCCTCACGGGCGTGACGCGCCTCACCGTATCGTCCGTCGTGCTCATATTCGAGATCACGGGCGCGCTCTCCTTCGTCGTGCCCATCATGGTCGGCGTCATTGTGTCGAAGTGGATCGGCGACACGTTCGGCGGCAGCCGCAGCATCTACTCGATCTGGCAGGACCAGCGCCATCTGCCGTCGCTGCCCGACTCGGCGGCCACCATTCCCGATCTGTTTGCGCGCGAAATAATGACGCCCGTCGAGGCGCTCGTGACCGTGCGGCGCGGCGAGCAGCCGCCGCAGACGCTGCAGGCGCGCGGCGTGCCCGTGCTCGGCGCGAAGAACGGGTTTCTTGACTTCGTCGCCGCGCGCACGCTCAAAACGGAGCCGTTTTTTGTTTTGGCGCCAAGGTCGTCGCTGCAGCTCATTGTCTCGTGCATGCGCAAGCTCGGCGTGCGCGTCGTGCTCGTGTGCCACAACGGCAAGTTGCGGGGGCTCATAACCGTCAGCGACGTCATCAGAGTCCTCAATGAGGAGGCGCCTAAAGCCTCGACGCGCGTCTCGGCAGCCGAGGCGGCCGAGTTCGAGCTCGACAGCGACTAGCCCGTTAATACAGGACCTAGAAAAATAATAATACTCAGGGGCTTTCCCTAGCTTGTAACATTTTTGCTGTAGTCTTATTTATTAAATTTACCGTTGCAGCCGCGCCGCCACATGGCGCGCTAAGCGCTGAACCAAGGCGATTCACGACGCGCCTTTTCATAGTAGAGCAGGAAGCCACTAATGGACGCGCCATAAGGCGCTGTCCAGAAGCAGTTGTACACGAATTAATAGCCTTTGCGTAACATATAGGAGAGTCGCAAGCGCCTGAGTGGGCCTAGTTGCATCTCGTCGAGGTACTACAGCGTTTGAGGAGGCGTGCCGGCTGCGAGCGTGCCGCGGCACACACTCCAGCACTGCAGTCAAGCGCACACAAACGAACACATCAAAATGAGATCGCAGCGACTCACACAATCATGTTTCGTGGCTGCTGCTCACCTGCATGACGCGCGCCTCACGCGCTCCTCATATGATGCTCACAAGATGTAATTGGGCAGCCATATATACAGGACGCGAGCACATGCAGTCGAACCAATGAACCATTTGCTTAACAGTCCCGTCTGCATGCTCAAAGCCGTCAGTGCACCGGCCAGCAGTGGCAGTGTCGCCGAGCCGGCGCTCGTCTCGAGCCCTAGTGCGCTCGAGCCGGGTGGGCCCGGATGCAGCTCGCCGCCGCTGCGCATTTCCGAGGGCTTAGCACTAATGCTCCAAAACTCGACCCAAGAGACCGTAGTCGAGCCCGGCTGGAGCCGCGGCTGGAGCCCTGGCTGGAGCCCCGGCGCCACGGCACCGCCGAGTGCCGGCGGCTTTATCTGGTCCGAGCCGGCCATTTTGCACTGGGAACCAAGCCTGGGCGCCGTCGAGGCAGTGTTTGACGCAGTGAACCGGCCTCAATCCTGCTGCCCGCCGGCGCGGCTGCGCCTCGTGGAGAACTGGATGGGCCAGGCCGAGCTGGCTGTGCAGCCCAGCGCCGCGACGCCGAGCCCGCTGCCGGGGCCTGCGCAGCTGCCGCATGTGTTGTGGCAGCTGCCGAGCCAGCTGTGCTCGGACCACGACGACACGTTTGTGTCCAGCCCGCCCGAGTCCTTGCCGTCGTCGCCGGACCGCCTTGCCCACGATCTGAAGCGCCGGGCGACGTCGCTTTTCCCGCAGGCGAAGCGGAGGCGCCACGAGGCCGCGTCCTCGTGCGGCTCGCCGCAAAGCGATGCCGTGCTCAACACGGACGCGCTGTTCGCGAACTCGGCTCTCGACCTCAGCGAATCGTCTCTGCACGACTTCGCACACCTTGAGGCCACTACACTGGCCAGCGACACTGCCGAGAGCTTAGGGAGCAGTGCAGGTAGTTCAGGTAGTGCCGTTAGTGCCGGCAGCGACGGCAGTGCAGCCAGCGACGGCCGCGCCGATAGTACCGGCAGCACCGACAGCGTGCATAGCGCGAGCAGCTCCGAAAGCGAGGCTTATTCGAGCCCACCGAGCCCGCGAAGCAAGGATGCGGCGCGGCACATAGCCCGTCGGATCATAAAGCGGGCCCGCAGGCACAAGCTCGGCGCCGCCGAGATAAAGAGCATTGTCGACAGCTCCGCGCGGCGCGCCATCAACGAGCCGCTGGGTCTGCTGCCCGTGACGCGGGCGCTCGACGGCGCATTTTCGCGCGCGCACATGCTGCGGAGAATGCCCTCGACGTGCGACCTGCTAGCCGGGCGCGCGCGCGGCCGCCTGCGCTGCGGCGACGGCTGCAGCGCAGACTTCACCTCGGCTCTCGCGTTCGCCGAGCACCTCGACGCCGCGCATGCCGTCGACCCGCGGCCCGTCAAGTGCCCGTACATCCACTGCGCGTGGTGGGTCCTCGGCTTCCCGACAAAGGCGCAGTGTCTGCGGCACATCCGCCAGCGGCACACGACGATTGTGCACGAGTGCACAGTTTGCAAGCGGCTGCGCGCAAAACGTTACAAGTTTGCTCGCGCCGACGCGCTGCAGCGGCACCTCGTGCACTTTCACGGCAAGCAGGAAACGCGCGGCGGCGCGCAGCATTAATTGCCGTATTAATTAGCGTTAACTTATAAAACAACCTCCTTGGCCAGGTTCCGGCGCAGCAGCCACGCGACCTCGGCCGGCCGGTACCCCGGGTGCAGCACCTTCTGCCACTCGGGCTGCTGCATGGCCTCGGCAATGAGCGCGTGGCTCTTCTCCTTTGTCGCGTCGCCGGACTCGTCCCACTCGCTGAGCGTCTGCATAAGGAGAATCGACGTCTCCGTCGTGACAACGGCGCCGCTCAAGTCGCCGGCCAGTGCCACGAGCAGCGGGTAGAACTCGGGCCGCTGCATGGGGAACTTGAGCAGCGCGCTCAGGTTTGTCGTGATGCCCTCAGCATCCTCACTCTGCAGAGCGTCAAGCAGCTGCACGAGCACGGCGGCCGGCGCCAGGGCATCGCGCACGGCGCCGGGTAGGCCCAGGTCGCTCAGCTGCGACGGCTCACGCAGCACGTCGAGCGTATACGCGTCGCCAAGGGGCTTGCGCGCGACAAGCAGCTCCTGGAAAAAGTCGAGCGAGACGGTCTTCATGGCGGCAAGATCGCTCGCCTCGTACAGGTAGTGCACGGCGCTGGCGTAGCGCTGCTCGGCGGCGGCGACGTCGGCCGCAATGTGGCACAGCTGCTGCCGCAGGTCCGGCATGTCCAGGCGCTGTGCCAGCGCAATTGCGAGCGGCGCCGACTCGAACGAGCGCTGCACGAGCTGCGGCAGCAGCACGGCGGCGGCCTCCTTCGCCAGCGGCGTGGCCACGTTCTCCAGCAGCTCGACGCCTATGTCGACCAAATCCGGCTCGGCCAGACAGGCGCGCGCGTACTGGATGGCGAGGCGCTCGCGGATGCCGCCGCCAGCCTTGCCGCTCGCGGCCGCGTACTTCTCAAGCACGCCGTGCTCGCTGCAGAACTCCGTCACGGCAATGGCCGACGTGAGGTCCAGCGTGCGCACACAGCTCAGCGCGGCAACCACGCGCGACTCGAACAGCGCTTGGCAGCCCTCCTCCCACGTAATCTCCGTGCTCACGGCGTGCTGCGCGGCCGCGGCCGCGAAGTGCTGGCCCAGCATTTCCGGCGTCGGGTCGTTGAACAGGTACAGCGCCGCAACGCTCGACATCCACGAGTCGGCCACGCTGTTGATCGTGTCCACGTCGCCTATTAGGATGCCGGCAATCACGGCTACGGGCCGCAGCGCCGCGTCGCGCTTTTCTTGCAGATTCGTATGCAAAGCCAGGGCGTTCTGCCGCCACTGCATAAACGACGTGTACCGGCTCGTTACTGGGTATGCCTCGAGCAGCCACACGAGGTCCTGCAGCTCGGGCGCGCTGCTGTTTGCCGTTTTGAGCACGAGCTTCGACGCGTCCTCGAAGCGCCCGCACAGCACGCAGTTCTGCACAAACTCCCAAAACCAGGGCGTGGCCGCCGGGTCGTCGAGCGCCACGACCTGCTGAAATGCGTCGGCGGGCCAGCGGCCGACGGCATTGTCAACAGACTGGATCCAGTCCAGCACGCACAGCGTATGCTCGGACTCCTCGGGGCTGGCCAACACCGTGGCGGCAAAGCACTTTACAAGCAGCAGCGTGTCTGAGAACGCGGCCGCCTCGGCGCTCTCCTCGCTCACAGCGGCGAGCAGCCGCAGAAACTCGCCCAAATACGTATATGTCGCCTCGGCCTCGGCGAGGGGCTTTGCGAGCCGCTCGTCGACGTAATTTTCGAGTAGCGCATGCGTATTCTGGGCAAACGCGATCTGCGGCTCGTCCATAGCCGCCGCGGGCAGGTCTTCGAACGGCCGGTCCGCGAGCATTTTGCTTGTTTACGACGACGAGGGTCCCGGCACGCCCACCAGCGTTCAGCGCGGCGAGCGGGTTTAGTCAGCCCACCACCCACTTAAAGTGCACGGGCTGGGTTGGTCCCGGGCGGGCGACGCGCGCGCGTAGGGACGACGAAATTAAATTTTAGGTGCTAGCACGCTTACCGCCTGCCTGGATGCCTAAGTACTCGCGCATCCCCAATGGGCCCGAGCTCGACACTGAGGCCGACGCGGACTCCGTGGCGCTCATGCAGAGCCAGGCGCCGCCTCGCAAGTACGGCTTTGGCCACGGCTCGAGCGAGTACGTGCCATTAGACGACCTCGACGAGCAGGGCCGCCAGCGCGGGGCGCCGGACCGTGCCATTGCTGCGCAGATGAAGAGCTCGTCGCGGCGGCTCCTGTACGTCGTGCTCGGCGTGGGCATCCTGCTCGTGTGCGGAGGCCTCGCCGGCAGCGCGTATCGCCGCACGCACAGCGTGCGCGAGCCGCCCGAGCACTACCTTGTGACGCCGCTGCCGCGGGCCGAGCTGTCGAACGGCACGCACACGTTCAATCGCACGACGCTCGTGCTGTCGCTGGACGGGTTCCACCCGCACTACGTGTCGCCCATGCGCACGCCGCACCTGCACAAGTTCGTCACGCGCGGCTGCGCCGTGCCGTACATGGAGGCGTCGTTTCCGACACAGACGTTCCCGAACCACTGGACCCTCGTCACGGGCATGTACCCGATCAACCACGGCATTATCGGCAACACGTTCTACGACCCCGAGATCGACCTCGAGTTCAAGAACACGGACCCCGAGCGGTCGCTGAACCCGCTGTACTGGGGCGGCGAGCCCGTGTGGGCAACGGCCGCGAAGCATGGCCTGCGCTCGGCCGTGCATATGTGGCCCGGGTCGGAGGTGAATCTTACGCAGGGCAAGCCCGACTACATGACGAAGTTTGACGCGGCCGAGCCGCTCGACCAAAAGGCGCAGCGCATCATTGAGTGGCTGGACATGGCGCACCCGCCCGAGCTCATGCTTGCGTACGCGCCGACGATCGACACGGTCGGGCACCGCGTCGGCATCTCGGGCTCGGAGATGGTCGCCGCCTGCATGCAAGTCGACGACTTTGTGGGCACGATCATTGAAGCGCTGCGGCAGCGCAACCTGACGGACGTCGTGAACCTTGTTGTGCTGAGCGACCACGGCATGTCGCCGACGAGCGACGGGCGGCTCGTTTTCCTGGACGACGTCGTCTCGAACTGGGAGAACGTGACATCGAATCGCGGATGGCCGCTGGCGGGGCTGCGATTCGAGGACGAGGCCGGTGTTGTCGAGGCGTACGAGTCGGCGAAGAAGGCGAGCCTCGCCGAGCACAAGTTCCGCGTGTTCAGGAGCGAGGACCTGCCGCGGCGCTGGAAGTTCACGACGGCGCCGCTGAACTCGCCCGATCCTGATCGGCCGAGCGGGCCCGGCAACGACTACGAGAAGCGCGGCGCCGAGCCCGCGCCCGAGCCCGCGCCCGCGCCCGAGCCGGTGTACGGCCGCTACAAGCACCGGCTGGCGCCGCTGTACCTCGTGCCCGAGATTGGGTTTGCCATGCTCACGCACGACGAGTGGGACGAGCTCGGCCACCACTACAATTTGGCCGGCGTGCACGGCTACGACAACCGCGAGCCGCTCATGCGCGCGCTGTTTGTTGCCCAGGGCCCCGCGTTCCCGAGCGGCAAGTACAAGTCGTTTGCGAACGTGGACGTGTACTCGGCCATCTGCCGCTCTCTGGGGATCCCCGAGTCGGCGGACTCGGACGGCGACTTCGCGCTGTGGCCGCTGCACGAGAAGGTGAAGGAGGTGTACCCCGGCATCGACTTCAAGGCCGTGCCGATGGCCGGGTCGACCTTCGAGACGTTCTGAACTTAGAGATCATTGTCATTACTATATAATTGTCATTAGCAGCTACTACAGGATTCCGGGCAAGGGGGCGCGCGTCCACAGACGCGCGCCCACCGCGGCCTGGCGGCCTCGCATTAGTGGCCTCTCGCATTAGTGCAGCTTGGCCTGCATGCGCGCCAGCGCCTCGCGCGTCGACCGCGTGCCGCGCCGCAGCGGCCACTTCGGGTTCAGCACGTCGTACAGCGCGCGCAGCTTCGAGCTCGGCCGCAGGTTGTACATGTAGCGGGCCAGGTATGTGAGCCACAGCACGTTCGTGACGGGCGTGAACTCGGCCGCGTCCTTCACGACCTTGCGCATGAGCGCCAGCACGGGCGTGCGCGCCTCGTAGAACGCCGGGTGGTCGAGCGGCGTGAAGACGACGCGCGCGCCGGGCGCGTGCGTGCGCGCCAGCGCGCAGTTCAGAATCGAGACGCGCGTGATGGCGCCCGTGCCCGGGTCGCGGCTGAGCATGATGTTCCCCGGATGCAGGTTGCGGTGCTCGAACTGGATCGTGTCCTCGGCGCGGGCCAGCGCCTCGGCCAGGCTGAGCAGGATCTGCACGGGCTCGTGCTTCGACTCGAACGCGGCGTCGCTGAGCCGCGTGCCGTCGCCGCGCATCTCGAAAATGCACCGGTACTGGCGCTCGGACTCGCCGCCGATGGGCAGCATGTGCACGTCGAGAATGCGCTCGAACGCATCGTCGTCGCCGAGCTGCGCATTGATGCGCAGCGTCTGCAGCAGCTCGGCCGCGGGCGTGCGCGCCGTCGAGAACTCCTCGTAGAGCCGGTCGGGCCGCGCCACAAAGTCGGGCTCCGGCCCGCGGCTCGACGTGTGGCGCAGCAGCTCGTCGAGGCGCTCCTGCTCGTACTTCGTGGCCAGCTCGGCGCCGCGCGCATGGATGCTGAGCATGGACGGGCTCTGGCGCACCTTGTTGCGCATCTTCTCGCGGCTCGCCTCGGCCAGCGTCGGCTGCGAGATGGCGAGCGCCGGCGGCGCGGCCGCGGCGCGCCTCGGCGTTATGAACGACTTCAGCGAGCGCAGCGACGGCGATTGCAGCACGCGCTTGCGGCCGGCGTCGGCGTCGCCGTTCTCGTGCGCCGCGGCGGGAATGTGCGCGCTCGCGCCGCTCGACTGCATTGGCTTGGCCCTTCGGTGCTCGGGTGGCGCAGCGGGGGGGCAGTCCGGGTAGGAGTGGGTGTTGTTATGATTTCGTATCTTTATTATTTACGTACGCGTCCGGCGCTCGCGGCCCCCAACCCTCGTCGGCTGTGCTTTGACCTGTCTGGGGCTGGGGTTGAGCATGCACGTCTACATAATATGCACAACAATGCGACGCAGGCGCGCGCGCGGGGGCAGTGCATTGGGGCGGCCGGAACCAGATAATGCAAGGAGCCACTATGCGAGGCCAATGTAGATGCCGGTGCGCATGCCAGTGCGCATACGAATGTTGATGCTGATGCGCATGCGGATGTCGTATGTCAATGTTGCATGGTGCCAAGTAGCCACTATGTGAAGCCACTGTAGATGTTTATACCGATGCTTATGCTTATGCGGATGCCGATGCCGATGCCGATGCCGATGTCGTGTGTGGAAGTTGCATGGTGCCATGCGGCATTGCGCGTCCTGTGCTGCGCTGCGCCGCCCGCCAGCCATACGCAAGTGCAGTTACGCGCGCCGCCCGCCCGGGCCGCGCTGCGCGCCCCAAATAATAAGCGAATAAGTTAGCTAGGAAGGTCTATAGTTTGGCGCTGGCCATCCACCCGAACTCGAGCTTCTTGTCCTTGGCCGGGTCAATGATGACGTTGATGAGCGCGACGTGGTTCGACTGCACGGCGTCCACCGTCGCGCGGCGCACGTCGTCGAGCGTCGTTGCGAGGTAGCCCTCGCCGCCGAGGCTCTCCGCGAGCTTGTGGTACTGCGTGTTGAGGCTGAGCGCCGTCGAGGGCAGCGGCGTGTCCGGCGCGCTATACAGCGCCGGGTCGACGCCGTGGTAGACGCCCGAGTTGTTCATGACGTAGATGACCATGGGCAGCTTGGCGCGCACGGCCGTCTCGATTTCCATGGCCGAGAACCCGAAGGCCGAGTCGCCCTCGATGGCGACGACGAGCGCGTCCGGCTCGGCAACCTTCGCGCAGATGGCGTACCCGAGGCCAACGCCCATCGTCGCGTTCGTGCCCGCGTCGAGGCGCGTGCGCGGCTGCGTCACGGCGAAGCTCGTGCGGCTCGTGTCCATCGTGTTCGCGCCCTCGCTCACGTAGATGATCTTGCGGTCCACGAGCTTCGCCAGCGTCTCGCGGATGACGCGGTACACGGGCTGGTACTTCAGCGCGCCCGTGCTCTCGAGCTCGAGCGCCGCCGCCTTCGCCTCGTTCGCGCGGCGCTTGTCCAGCACGGCGGCCGGCAGGCGCGGCGCCGTCCAGCCCTCGAGCTCCTTCGCCAGCTGCTCGGCAACGAGCCCGACATCGCCCTGGATGCCCAGGCCCGAGCCGCGGATCTCCTCGCCCACGCTGTCGACCTGCACGAACTTCGCGTCGGCGCGCCACTTCGGCGCCATGCCATAGTGCAGGATCCAGTTCAGGCGCGCGCCAAGCACGAGCACGACATCGGCGTGCTTCAGCGCCTGCGAGCGCGCCGCGCTCAGGTTCTCGCCGCTCGTGTCCGCGATGACGCCTTTGCCCATGGGCGTCGGCACAAAGCCGAGACGCGTGCGCTGCTGCAGGCGCCGCACGGACGCCTCGGCGCGCGCGTAGGCGGCGCCCTTGCCGACAATGAGCAGCGGGAACGCGGCCTCCTTCACGAGCAGCGCCGCCTTCGTCACGCGCTGCGGGTCGCCGAGCGTGCGCGGCGACGGCCACGGCGGCAGCACGGCCGGCACGGGCGCGTCAATGCGCGTCTGAATGAGGTCCGCCGGCAGGTCGATGTACGTGGCGCCGGGCTTGCCGTAGAACGACACGCGGTACGCCTGCTCGACGAGCCGCGGCATGTTCACAATCGAGTCGGGCTGCTCAGCAAACTTCGCGCCCATGCCGCGCAGCACGCTGACCTGGTCGAGCTGCTGGAACGCGCCAAGGCCCTTCTGGCCCGTCTCGGACGAGCCGGCCAGCAGCAGCAGCGGGAACCGGTTCGCAATTGCATTCTCGACACCGGAAAGCGCATGCACAACGCCGGGCCCGCCCACAACTAGGCACACGCCGGGCTTGCCCGTCATGTAGCCGTAGACGGAGGCCGCGTAGACGGCCGACTGCTCATTGCGGAACGAAAGGAACTCGATCCCCTCGGCAATGCACGCCTCGGCTACCTCGATCACAGGGATCCCCACAATCCCAAAAATGTGCTTCACCCCGAGCTGCTTCAGCGTCACGGCAATGGCCTGAGATCCGGTCGCCGGCATTTTTCGGAGGATATGTGTGGGGTAACGGCAGGTTAGCCACCACTCGCGCCGTTAGCCATTACGGGCGGCCGAACCCTAGGGTTCAGCACCGCGGTTGGGACCGACCTAACCTGAGCTCTCGTTCGCGGCTGGACGACGACGACGCGCATGCTGCTGCTGCCGCTCGTTGGGGCCGCCGTGGCTGCTGTCGCACTTGCAAACACGGAGGCCACCATGTTCGAGACCGCCGGCGCCGCTGCCGGCGGCGTGCTGGCGCCGCTCGTGCCGCTCACGTCGCAGCTCCTGTTTAGCGACAGCAGCGTCGAGTCCGTGGCCCTGCCCCTGGCCAACGCGTCGGCCGGCAAGTATTTGGCGCGCGTTTGCTGGCCGGCCAGCTTCCCGGCCGACCTTGCCATTGAGTTTAATAGCGAGGCGAACTCCGTCGTAGTTATCGGCTCGAAGGAGGACGTCGTGGCTTTGCGCGCCGCGTCGCGCGAGGTGCCGTTCGACGTGCACTTAAGCCCCATAAAGCTCGGCTTTATTCCCGCGGATGTCATCCCAGCAATACAGAGCATTACGGGCGTGGCCATATTGGCCGGTTGCTTGGCCTATACATTTCTCACGTTTGTATGAACAACTAAAGAAAAAACTGACAGGGATCCACACTAGTTTTCGTACTTTGTTCCGTCTCGTGCTCGTTTACTTTTTTTTTTTGTGGTTTTATTTTTATTTACGCTTCACTGTAATTACGGAAAGGCGCCCTTACGCGGCCCAAAGTATGCGTTGCCATGCACGGTGAAGCGCGGCAGGCCCTTGGCGTCACCAATGCTAAACGGCTGGCGGTTCCCCCACCAGCTAAGGCTCACTACGGACTTGTACTGCGTCGAAAAGAACATGATCAGCCCCGAGTACGCGACGCCCACGTCCATGGCGTGCCCAAACGTGTACGTGTACTTCTGCCACCACTGCGGAAACCGCGTCTTGACGTACCAGTTCATGGCAACATTCACATACGTAACGCCGAGCACGTACTGCAGCGACTTGGGCGCCCACGAAATGCCGCTCAGGATCGCCATCTCGTGCACACTGTGCAGCAACCAGTCGAGCCTCCGCGTATAGCGCGGCACATACTTACGAGCCAGCCAAAACGGGATGGGGAAGAGTGCGCCGGCCACGAGGCACCACTTCAGAGCCGGGTAAAGGCCGCCAAGCAGCCGCCGCGGACCAATTACGCCCCACTGGATAGCCGCGTTGAAGAAGCTGCGCTGCGTCAAACAGTTGAACTTGTCCACATTGTTTGGGTCGCACAAGTCGCGAATCGAGCCAGGAGCCACAACCCACCACGTTAGCACCGACTTCACTAAACAGCTCGCCGCCACAGACACTATCTGGCACCGAAACAGGGCCTGCGGCGCTATGCCTGTGTAGTGGGCAAGCACTTGGTTCGTGATGTAGTTCTCGGACTGCGAGAAGAAGTTTGCCGCAAACACCTTCGACACCATGAGTGCATTCGGGTTCCCGGGTAGCGCGAGCCCAATGATCATCTCGAATAGCGTGTTAATTTCGAGGCTGATTGACGTCGTTGCGTAGAGGTAGCCGAAGGGGACACTGAACACGAGGGACAGGCCGATGCCAAAAAAGATCGTCCACACCGGCGTTTTCGCGAACGCATAGTGCTCGACCATTACGATAGCCAGCGCAATCGCGGCGGCCATAACGGCAATAAACCACCACTCAGGAACCTCTTTATACTTACACTGTGCGCGGCTGAACCGGTCAGTGCACCGCTGCAGGCTTCCTTTCTGGCTCCCGCGCTTGAAGCTGCCCTTCAAGCTCGCATAGAACACCTTAAACGACCGCAACATCGAGACGCCGTAGTTCAGGACTGCATAGACCATCATGGCTGTATACGTCATGAGTGCTGCACCCTCGTTCGTTAGGCTCCCGGCGCTCCAGAACGGTGGGGAGTACTGCTGGTACTTTTCCTCGTTGAGCAAGTAGCTCGGCTTGTCCAGCACTTTGTCGACCTGGAACGCGCTGCCATCGTTCGCGTGCAGCGTCGTCGTGTTGATGGGCAAGTACGCTGTCCAGCTTGTGTTCGTGTACCACAGGGCTAGCAGCGGCAGCATGCTCAAGAGCATACCCGCCGTCGTCATGGCCTGCGCGAAAACGGGCGTCACCACCGCAGTTGCGCCAATATTATTCCAGTCAAGCGTATTCACGGGATTAAAGGCGAGGCCGTGCATGCAGCCCGTCACTGCCTGCAGACTAATGTTGTGCGGCGCTATCCACGCCGGCCAGGCGAGGTAGCTGAGGGCCTGGAACAAGAAATTGGTTACCCAGAACCAGGCAAAGCTAGCCAGCACAATGACCCCAAAGAACTCCACGCCTTTCAGTCGCCAGCCGTTTACGCTCACGCGGGGCTCGTGGTTCACGAGGGCGCGGTTCACGGCGATTGTCGGAAGCACGCTGTACCAGACGCAGCGCGTTGGGTAAACTAGGAAAGTGCGCATGATGCCGGCAATGCCGAACCCCATGAAATTCGATGCAAACACCATCATGGCTATATAGCCGAAGCTGCGGGCTTCGTTGATTCCGAGGAAGTGCGGATTACTTTGGGCAACGATGGCGCGCAGCGCATATGGACTGCCTATAGACACGGACATGGTCAGCGTGGATAGCATCTGCTCCTTGAACGTCCAGGGACCAGGACGATTGATGTAGAGCTTCTTTCCGTGTCGCCACGGGATGTAGAGCGCCGGTAACTTGGCGGCCAGCTTGCCTGAGTAGACAAGCATGATCAGGACGGAGCCGGCGTGCAAGCCAATGCTCGGATAGCGCGTGGCAAAGAACGTATCTATTGCCGCCCCGAGGCAGGCCCACAGAATGCCAAGAAAGTAGACGCGGAAGTTCTCGTAGCCCTCACCGGGCTCGTCGAGGGGCCGCGTCACGGCGCGTACTTCAGGGTAAATGGACCAGTCGTGGATAAGAAATGCTTCCAATTGCAGCGACGCTCGTACATCGGGACAGTCTTTTGAGTCTAGTAAGTCTTGTAGCTCTTGCAGCTTAGTCTGGCTCAAGCACGGATCGTTCTCGTGCTCGATAATGGCGCCCTCTATGATCTTGCAGCATTCTTCGATGTTGCGCGACACAATGTGGTCCTGCAGAGCCGAAATCTCCGCCTTTGGCAGTGCCGCATACTCGGGCTTTTGGAAGCACGCGTGTTCTGTGATGTCGCTATCAAATAGCAGACTATTCTCAACGGCTTCGGCACACTTCTTTTTGTGTGCGCTGCTGGCCGAGCATGCTGTTGACTCTGTCGAGACTGTAGACGACGAGAGCGTGCGCTCGTAGACAACGCTGACGGGCTGTTTGCAGTCTTCGCCCGAGTCGGATAGCTCCATACGGGACGGCGAGCCCAAAGCTGTAGATCTATATATTAGGGGGGGGCGGCGCGCCAGCCTAGCTATGTCACACAACCTAAATTCGCGGCTCGTCCTCTGCCGCAGCTTTAGCCTAGCGTCCCGAAGCCACCCAGGAGCCAAGCAAGTATATACAGTTTAATTAGCCCTGTTCGACCTCGGAGATCTGAGCTTTTTCTTTCCTTTTTTCTTGTTTTGTACAAATCGGACATAGCCAATGACAGCGGCATGCGCGGCCGATAACAGCGCTAAGCTTAACAAAGGTAAAGCTTAATCTGCGGTCCATCATTACGACGGCTCCAATTGGCTCGAGCCTGGCATGTTTAGCTTCTTTTCCTGCAGGTGAACGTAACCGAAACGATAACGAAACGCAGCCGATGCAGGGGCGCTGAACCCGCCGCTTAGCATGGTAGCTGGCCAAAGCCGCGGACGAAGCCTGCCGCGTCACGGATGTTTTCGAGCCCCGTCGCATACATGACGACGCGCTCAAACCCGAGGCCAAATCCGCCGTGCGGAAAGCTTCCGAATTTGCGCAGATCGAGGTACCAGCTCATGCTCTCGGGGTTCATGCCGGCGCTTACGATGTTCGACCTCAGCGTTTCATAGCTGTCCTCGCGCAGCGAGCCGCCCACAATCTCGCCGATCTCGGGGATAAGGACGTCGAAGCAGGCCACCGTTTGAGGTCCGGACTTCTTCATGTAGAACGGCTTGAGGCTCGTTGGGTAGTCCGTGACGACGACCGGCCCGCCGACGATGCTTCCGGCCAGCAGCTTCTCGTGCTCGGACGGCAGATTGTCGCCCCACGTAAGTTTAGGCAGCTTGTTCGTAGCATTAATCTCGCGCACGGCGTCCGTATAGGTGAGCGTCGTCCAGGGCCCGCCCAGCGTCTTCCAGCGCAGCTCGAGGCGGTCGCGCGCATCCTTGTCGCGCTTCGACGCGAGCAGGTCTGCGGCCATGGCGCTTGTCGGCACGAGCGACTTCGCCATGTCCTCGCAGAAGCCCGTGAGGTCGGCCAGCGACTCAAGGAACGCGAGCTCGGCCTCAACCATCCAGAACTCGGACAGATGCCGGTTTGTGTCCGAGGCCTCGGCGCGGAACGCCGGCGTGAAGTTCCACACGCGCGCGAGCGCGGCTGCGTAGACCTCCAAGTGCAGCTGCGACGACACGGTGAGGTACGCCGGCTTGCCGAAGAACTCGGCGCCCTTTGCGATCTCGAAGACCTCGCCCGCGCCCTCGCAGTCGCTCGACGTGATGAGCGGCGAGTTCACCTGCGTCACGTCGCGGCTGGCGAAGAACTCGTGCAGCTGCGCCAGGGCCCAGCTGCGGTAGCGCAGGATCTGCGCCGACTGCTTTGTCTTCCAGCGCAGGTGCGGCAGCTGGCGCAGGAACTCGCGCGAGTGGTACTTCTTCTGCAGCGGGTACTCGCTGCCCGCGGCGCCGAGAACGTGTGCGGCCGTGGCCTGCAGCTCGACGCTTTGTTGGCCGGGGCTCTCGGCCATGACGCCGTCTATCTTGACGCAGGCGCCCGTCGAGAGGCCGGCTGCGGCGCTCGGGTCCGCGAAAACGACGTTCACGGGGGTCGGGCCGGATCCGTCCGAGACGTCGGCGAAGGCCACGTTTTTCATTTTGCGGACGCTCTGGACCCAGCCGTAGACGCTAGCTTGTTTACCTGGGCTTACATGCTTTAATACTGAGGAGATCAATGGCCTCATGTTGCGCAGGAGGGCCCCGAAGCGTGCAGCGCGCGGCGCCGGGTCGACTCATTTTTGGCGAACCTAGCCCGCGCCCGCTCGGCGCCAGGCCCTAACATCGAACCCTACCCGGCTTGGGCGCGGCAGTGGCGCCACCAGCACCGCGCCCTTTCCTCCCCCTAAACGGAAGCCCCGCAGTAAACCCGCGACACTCGGCAGGACCTACCGTCACCCGGCAGACAAAAAGACGTATGCAGAGTCGCTGGGTGTTCATTGAGCAGCATGATAACGAGGGAATTGAGCGCGACATCGACATGGCCTCCGACAGCGACGACGAGCGGCCTGAGGACGTCCCGTTTGGGCTGAACGACGCGGAGCTCGACGCGCCGCTCGCCGATATTGTCGAAAAGCAGCGGCGGCTGAGCGCAAGCAGTCTGCCGCAGGCCGACACAAACGGCAGCAGCGACGCCACGCCGAGGCATCCCAGCATGGTTCTCCTCACGGTGCTGGGCGTGGCCGCCGCGCTCACGCTGGGCTATTTATTCCGCAACTGATCAACTTACAAGTAGAGAGAACTAGTATTTTAGAAGCATCCTTTTTTTTCTTTCCTTGTTCGCACGCATTACGCCCGCGCACCGCAGCAAACCACTTTGACTGCGGCAACCGCCGCGACAACACTTTCGTGACGGCTCGCCGCTGCCACGACCGTGCGTCGCAACTTCCCCTCTCCCATTCTTTCCTTTAATCGAAACAGCATAAAAAAATGACTAGCAACTACTACAGAACAGCTCCAGCTCCAGCTCTGGCCAGCTCTGGCCGGCTCTAGGGCTTGCAGCGGCCCGTGAAGCGCGGGTACAGGCTGCAGTCGCGCACCGTGAAGCGGTTGCACACCCAGGCCAGGATACGCTCGAGGCCGAGGCCGTAGCCGCCGTGCGGGAACGTGCCGTACTTGCGCAGGTCGCTGAACCAGTAGTACGGCGACGCGTCCATGCCCTCGCGCTTGAACGCGGCCATGAGCTCGTCGTAGTCGAAGATACGCATGGAGCCGCCAACGACCTCACCGACGTTCGGCAGCAGGCAGTCGACGCTGTCCGTGACGCGCGGGTCGTTCACGTCCTTCGACATGTAGAAGCTCTTCAGCTCGAGCGGGAACTTCGTGAGCAGAATCGGCTCGCCAATCTCGTCCGTCATGCGGCGCTCCTCGGCCTCGGAGATGTCGTCGCCGAACTTGAACGCGGCGCCCGTGTCGCTGTTCACGACGCCGTGCTCGTTCAGCCAGTCCAGCGCCTCCACGTACTGCATGCGGCGGAACGGCAGCTTCGGCGCCTCGAAGCCCGGGTTCAGCTTATCTACAATCGCCTTCACGGTGGGGTCGGACAGCATGAGCTGCACGACGCTGGAGATGAGCTTTTCAATGTGGCTGAGCAGATCGTCGAACGTGAGGAACCCCATCTCGGCCTCAATGTGCGTGTACTCGCTGAGGTGCCGGCGCGTGTGCGAGCGCTCGGCGCGGAAGCTCTCCTGGATGCAGTACACGTCGCCCAGCGACGGCACCACCGTCTCGAGGTACAGCTGCGACGACTGCGTCAGGTACGCAGGCTCGCCGTAGTAGTCGAACCCGAACAGCGTCGAGCCGCCCTCGACCATGGACTGCACCATGCACGGCGGCGTGACCTCCGTGAACTGCGTCGAGCGGTAGTAGTCGCGGAACGCCCACAGCAGCTGGCTGCGCACCTTCATGACGCCGCTCAGCGTCTCGCCGCGCAGCGTCAGGTGCCGCATGTCGAGCAGCAGCGACGGGTCCGCGTCCTCCTGCACCTTGTTGCTGAAGGCGTCGGCGCCACCCGGCGCCAGGCCGATCACGCGGTAGTAGTCGGCGACGAGCTCGTGGCCGCCCGGCGCGTTCTTGCCCTCCGGAACCGGCTTCAGCTCACCCTTGATCTCGATCGTCGACTCGAGCGTGAGCTGCGTCGTCTGGTACGCGTTCGCAAGATCGCCGCTAAGCACGCACTGCAGGTACCCGCTGCCGTCACGCAGAACAATGAACACAAGGTCCTTCTGCGAGCGTATTCTGTGGATCCATCCGCTCACAACGATGCGCTTGCCGCGCCCCTGTGCAGCAACACCGATCTTCGTCCGCAGAGCCGCGGCCCCGGAGTCCTCGATCTTGATGTGTTTGGACGCCTCGATGCGCTGCTGCTCGGCCTCTTCCTTCGCCTTACGCTCCTCGTCAGCCTTGGCCGCCTTGGCCGCCTTCTTGACAAGGCTCTCGGCACCCTTGCGCGCGCGCTTGATGCCGCTCGGCGAGATCAGCTCGTAAGCGTCAGTGAGCTTGCCGTCCTCGCCCTTCTGCGGCACGTAGATCTGCTCGCTCTTCGTCGCGTACAGCGCGTAAGCCGCCGTCGCGAAGGGGCTTGCCTCGGTGCCCTTGGCCTCGGCAGAATCCTGGCCCTTCGTTTCATGCACAAAGACCTTGTCCGCTACGGACAGGCCGGCAGTCTTGTCGTCCAAACTCATATGGAAATTAGCTGAGTTAAGCGCGTGAAATATAAACTTCTGGGTATGGTGATGATGACTTCGGCGTCGACTCATACTGTGTGTGACTCTTCATACTCACCTTATGCGGTCACACAGGCCTGCCTGCCTCTACGGCGCGCGTTCACAACTTGGTGACGGCGCCGCGCCGGCGGGGCCGGGTAACGAGATAAGAGTCACTAGAACCTGTAAACAGCACTAGATTCCACTTAGGGGTCGGTGAAAAGTACCGCCACTCACTCAGGTGTCTGTAAAAAGCGCCGCCGCTCACTTAGAGGTCGGTGTAGTATTATAGTTTGAAAATCATAACTGACGCGCGTGCTTTTTTTCGCTTGAACTAGACTAGCGGCGAGCACAACCTCAGTGGTAAATGTCGGGCGAGATCGCCGGACTAAAGCGAGTCTTTAAACTTCACTAGTTTCAACTGTGCAAGTTCGCTATAGTAATTAGAGCTTCGGAGGACACGCACAATCTATGACGCCGTTACTTCATTGCAGCGCAGCGTGCTTTATATGAAATAGAGAAAGAGAAACACGTCGCCTGCTATGCATCAGTCTTATCGGTTTTTTTTTGCCACACGACACGCGTCAGCTGCTGATACGATCTCGTTTCCGAGCTATGTGGAATGTCGATCCACCCTCGCTGCGCCTCTAGCTGATCGGAGCCTAGGCCCAAAGACAGTTTACGTGCGTGTACTTCGCCAGACTTTAGCAGATTCCCTAGCCTGTGGTACATATACTGAATAAATAACTTCCAAAATTCCCTCCGAGAAGGGTGTGTTCACTTCAGCATCAGAATCTGGCGCTGCTGCTGCCCGTTCAGGCTCGCATTGTGCTCTGCCTTCACCTGGAAGCCGTACTTCTTATACAGCCCCAGACCCGCCGCCGTGGACCACAGCGAGAACTGCGTCGAGGGTGCAGCGCTCGAGATCTCTTTCATGCTCTCCTTAAGAAGGCTGGATCCGACGCCACGGCCCTTGTACGACTCGCGCGAGCACAGCAGGCCAAGATACGCCGTGTGCTCGGGGAGCGGCGCGACCTCGTCAAAGTATTCAGCAACGTCTGCGAAGTAGCTCGATACCTCCTTTCCGCTAACGGGACGCGAGCTCGGCGGCTCCACAATCGACGCGTACAGGTCCACGAGCCAGCGCGCGGCATCCGCAATCCAGATCCACACGCGGCTGACGCCGTTGCTGGCACCTTCCAGCTTCTCCCACCGGCAGAAACCCACGACGCGGCCGTTCTCCACAGCAACCCAGCAGCGCACGTCGTTGCGCCACAATTTCGATGCCAGAAGCAGCGCGTAGGACAGCCGCGCGCGCGGATACTGCTTGTGCCCGTAGCGCATGTTCAGCGCCAGGTACAGCGGGTCATTACGAAATGCATCAAGCGCGACGTCAGCGAGCTCGATTGCGTCAGAGAATGTGAGGCGCGAGGGGTCGACCTTTCGAATTTCCATGTCGGCTGTGTTGGGAGCGAAGAGGAGGAAGGGAGAGAGGTAGCGCTGAGAGGACCCGTCTGAATCAGCGAGCATACGACGAGCACGCGACCATCAACGACTAGCGGGTCGCAGACAAGGCTTGCAAGTGTGCGTAAACAAATAAAGAAAAACTAGCTACTCAGTGTCAAGGCCTATAATTTTGTCCATTATGTAGCGCCTGTTGGCGATGACCAGTACACTCACGCATTGTCCGTGAAGACCGTAATGCCCAGAGCCCAGGTTTCTCGAACTGAGGATTCCGCTGCGGGTTGTAAGGTACTGATAACGTGTTATCATATCTTCCAGTTGCAAAAAGAATGAAGGCGCTAGTCGCTGTAAATCTGAATGGTGGCTCATCCCGCATAGCACAATCAGCAGTGAGTGGGTTTACTTATTGAAGAGATAGTACAGCAGACAGCTCGGTAATGAACAAAAAGATGGATCGAGTCCCCGTTCCTGAAGGCTTACAGGCTACGCGTCAAAGGTCCGGGTTCGGTGGACACGGTTGTGGGAACTAATTAGGTCCCACAACGCACCTGTGCCACGAGAAACGCAGCCATCGTCTCCGGCTTTTATCAAAGACGCAATCTGTCATGCCTCGCGTCACCAGAAGAAGCTTTACAAATTAGTGGTGCTTTCTCTGACTAGGGGTAGAGCAGGACCACAAACCAAGATGATACCTGAGCGGTAGCGAACTGGTGAGGTATCATTGTCAGGTTCGGCGCAGCGCAACATGCTTATTCTTTTAGGCTCTTATAAGGAGAAAAAGTGGTCTTTTGGTCGTTTGTAGACAAAAAGGAAGATGCGAGTGAAACCCTAGCAAGTTTTGGCAGGCATGATGAACTCAGTAGACCTGAAAGCTTTTAGAAACTGCATTGACGCAAGACATTCTCTTTATAATCACCGCTCTTCCTCCTGAATGCAAATCCCGGCTACGAAATTTTGTGCTGGATCCCGCACAACTAGGTTGCATTCAAACAGGCCGCCGGCTAGAATCCATGACATAAGCACGCACCTTACACAAGCAGAGCGAACGATATCCGAAACGGGAAACCGGAGAATACGTAATTTCAGATATGACTACTTCAGAACTAGCTCAATAGGGCCCAATTTCTCTTGTTCCATAACACTGTGCTCAACCTTTTGCAACATGGGCCGTCATCCGGTGAACGAACCAGTGACCCTTTACTCACCACATGGGCAGCGAGTCGTGCCCGCACTTGCAAACTTGAAGTTGCATGTTAGTGATCCGCACAGAATGTATACATCGGGAGACATGATAAGGGGCCGCATTGAACTGGACATGCCTTCTGATTTGAGTGCTAAGCTGAAGGCTAAAAGCTGGACCTGCAACGTGGTCGTGCAGCTCAAATGTATCTTGGAGCTTGACCTCGGTCAAAATGACCGGGCGGAAACTGTTGAGTATGAGCGGAGGATTACAATGCGGGGTCCGAATGCATATCTGAACGTAATAACTCCTGGAAAACGGGTAATACCGTTTCTAATCCAGCTGGATGATGCAATAGGGCACCACCCACCCACATTTTCGTTCAAAGATGGAGGCTACGCAGATGGCGGAACCAAGTGGGTTATAGCGGCCTGGATTGAAGGTAAGAGCAGTAATGGATTTGTTGAAGTCAACAACAGTATCAAGGATCAGCAGATAGTCAAGGTTTATCCGCTTTCGCCGCCCGAGCTCGACGAAGACATATCTGCTGACGAGGGTTTCAGCGATCAAGAAGGTCGGTCAGGGTGTAAAATCGCATTTTTCAAACTTCCCAGCTACCTTACCCAGAGCCCAGAGCACTTTGATCTCAAGTTTCGTGTCACGTCTGACCGAAGCGTGTACATTCACCAAATCAATCTGGAGCTTGAGATGGAGCTAACGCTCTTCGCAGGGAAGCGTACGAAGGTACACAGGAAGCTTGAGAAAATCGGGTCCATTACCTATAACAGTCAAGTCACTGGGAAGACTGCACTGGTTGCAACCGGCTGCATAATTCCAACACGACGAGTTTCCAACTTTTGCACACCGAATGTACAACTGACACACAACCTTCTAGTAACACTGTGCGGCCCAGAGACAGCGAGTTTTCGTGTCCCGGTCGATGTCTCATTACCAAAGCCCATTGCATTAGATAGTTTTGCTCAAACTCAAGGACGAAAGTCCTCTTGGTGTGGCGTGCAGTGATCACTCGTATGATTTAACGTAAGAATTAGAAATGAAAAGCAGTCAGAGCTTGGTCAAAACTTTCTTCTTACCAGCCTTTGTTCTCCACGACAAAATGATTTGTTTGCTAGAGTTTTAGGCCATTGGTATGCCAGCTTCTAGCTGTTGATAGGTACGCACATGACAAACTTCGGCGGTTTAAAGACGAAATTCTAGGAGGATCGCCGGCGGTCAGAAGAAGACAGAGATCCCGCAGAGGAAAACACACCGGTGATGAGCCTTAAAGGCAAAACCGTGGATCAACAGAAGACAAGTTCTGACGAAACGGATGCTAAGCGACAGATGAATGCTGTTTTTGACACTTGAGTTCTCGCGCTTCAAAGTAAGCTGACATTGACTTTTACAACCGCACGCGAACGCATGAGCCACACAGATCTCGAAGTTAAAGACCACCATTAACCCATGGTACGACCAGCCCTACATAATTATGGCTCTTAAATTTGAAGAAACCGCTGAAGAAGGCTAGGTGAGTACCACTGAGTGCGAAGTCACCGTAGCTGCTTCAGCTTATGCTCGCTGACACAAGTTTACAGGAAGAGTGTAAGGCGGATGTGCTCAAATAATGATGCAATAAATACTTGGACCTAATAACCACAAAGGTCAAGGCAACAACCAAAAATTAGTAGTACTTATGAATGAAGGAGCTATTCTTCAAAGGAGACATTGTAGTACGAGATTCCGCATGCGGCAAACACCAAAACGGGAAAGATTATTCCGCTTAATATATAACTTAGAGCAGTTTTACGATGCATATTAGCCACTTGCTAGATAAAGCGTTATGATTGCCATATATATATGTGCTGTCAAAATGAAGTGCTCTACGTTGTTAGGCGAGCCGCAGATACATGGTCAGTTATCCGCCACACGGCTATTTAGTCACGGTAGTCCCGTACGTGAAGTTATATGTGAATGAGCCTCGCAAGAAGTACACATCAGGGGATGTAGTAAGTGGCTTTATTGAGTTCAAGTTCCCCTTTGATTTCACATCTGAGCTCAAAAGTACTCATTGGGCCTGCAACGTAGTATTGCAGCTGAGATGTGCTTTGAAGCTTGACCTTGGAAAGGATGCCAAAGTGAACACCATCGAATATGAGCGGAGAATGAAGGTCCTAGTTTCAAAGTCTCCGCTGAATATAATGACTATGGGCTACCATGTTGTGCCTTTTCAATTTAAGGTAGACGTCGCACTAAATCAGCAGCCGCCAACCTTAGCACTAAGGGCAGCCGGGGGCGCAGATAATGGATTTCAATGGAGTCTAGGGGCCTGGATTGAAGGTGAGAACAACAAAGGATACGTTGAAGTCAATCATCGCATTATGGATCGGCAGATAATTGAACTTTATCCTCGTTCGGACTACCAGGTCGTGAAAGACTTGTTTTTAGACAAAACGTTGACCAACGAAAACGGATTTCATGGCTGTACAGTCGAGTTTTCGGAGCTTCCCGCTTATTTGCCGCAGAGCCCAGACACATTCCATTTGAAGCTAGCTATCAAGCCCAGCCGCAGCGTGTTTATCTATGGGTTCGATTTTGAACTTGAAATGAAGTTGACGCTCGTCGCGGGCAAAAAAATAGTGGTGCACAAGCAGACAGAGAAAGTCGGATCCATTATCTACAATAATTCGGTGAATTCCGAGACTGTGCTCGCCGCAGCTGGCTGCGTCGTTTCAACCCACCGGCCGCAGAACATTTGCACCGCAAATGTGAAACTGGAGCACACACTTCTGGTGATATGCCGCGAACAAAAGACCGTGCTATATCAAATCCCGGTCGATGTATTGCTACCAACGCCCAGCGCGATAGAAAGTATAGGTGAGACGCAAGATCTCTGGTCAAATGTTATGAGTTGGTGCGGAAGCCTGCTTTCTTCAAGCTTTAGTGGCATCAGCTTATATTAACTGACTAGGTATAACGCACTTCTCATGTCTGCATCGTACAAAAAAAATGTGGAGATGAAAGGCTTCAATCAAGAGAACAGGCATTTGATCGCAACGACACAGTCATCCTTTGATAACCACCCTTATAACCTCTGGGCGCGATACTAGTCATGAGGAAGC
This sequence comes from Entelexis sorbosivorans, assembly GCA_030555795.1. Taxonomy (NCBI): domain Eukaryota; kingdom Fungi; phylum Ascomycota; class Dipodascomycetes; order Dipodascales; family Trichomonascaceae; genus Entelexis; species Entelexis sorbosivorans. Next base: position 26,893 of record JANIVK010000056.1, on the reverse strand, counting down.
AATACAAGACCACTTTCATGTTAAGCCTGTCACTCTATTCGAGGTATCTGCTCCGCCCAGAAGGCGCGTTCCTGAACTGCGTCGTGCGTCCGCGTTCCAGAATGCACACCGTAAGCGCTTTCGTTCTCAACATTTGCAAGCATTAGGCGGTTTCGTCCAAGGTAGTTCTGCTAAAGGCCCCTTCAGCAAATGGCTGGGAGCGAAAGCTCTGTCCTATAGCTCCTCAATTGTGGACACACAATAGGATGCCGTCGCCCTGGCCTAATTAGCTTTCCATAGATGTGTACCCAGAGCCGTGGGCAGCTTTACACCGCTAAAATAATACTAGAGTACGAAGCATTGAGTCAGACTGAGAGACCTGGCTCTATCTGCTTCTGGTACGTCTTATGTCAATGCATAACTTATCTACCGTGCCCGCGTGGTGATAACTACTACCCTTCGCCCCGTGACCTATCCCTTAGGGCCTTCTTTCCCTTCGGACCTTCCCCTCGCCCTTGCCCTGCGGGCTGTCTACATGATTACTATTATTTCACAGCCGTAATTTTGGTTACTGACTCAAGACACATGTCGCTGGAAGAGAAGGCCACTGAGCTGAAGATAGCCGACGGGGCCGAGAAGCCCGCCGCTACTAAGAAGGCTCCGAAGGTGCCCAAGAAGCCGAAGGAGGCGAAGCCGAAGCCGGCGCAGGGCGGTGGCAAGAAGGGCGACGTGATTATTGGCATCACGGCCGACAAGGAGACGGACTTCCCGAACTGGTACCAGCAGATCGTGACCAAGTCGGAGCTGCTGGACTACTACGATGTGAGCGGCTGCTACATTCTGCGTCCCGCGTCGTACAACGTTTGGGAGAACATCCAGCGGTACTTCGACGCGAAGATCAAGGAGATTGGCGTGCAGAACGCGTACTTCCCCATGTTTGTGTCGAGCAAGGTTCTGGAGAAGGAGAAGGACCACGTTGAGGGCTTTGCGCCCGAGGTGGCGTGGGTCACAAAGGCCGGCAAGACGGATCTTGAGGAGCCCGTTGCCATCCGCCCCACGTCGGAGACGGTCATGTACCCGTACTACGCGAAGTGGATCCAGAGCCACCGTGACCTGCCACTGCGTCTGAACCAGTGGAACTCGGTCGTGCGCTGGGAGTTCAAGCATCCGCAGCCGTTCCTGCGCACGCGCGAGTTCCTGTGGCAGGAGGGCCACACGGCCCACCTTACGAAGGAGGGTGCCGTTGAGGAGGCTGAGATCATCAACCAGTTCTACAGCGACGTGTACACGGAGCTGCTGGCAGTGCCGATGATCAAGGGCCGCAAGAGCGAGAACGAGAAGTTTGCTGGCTCGCTGTTCAGCCTCAGCTGCGAGGGCTACATTCCGACGACGGGCCGCGGTATCCAGGGCGCGACGTCGCACTGTCTGGGCCAGAACTTTAGCAAGATGTTCAACATCAGCGTGGAGGACCCGAGCAAGCCTAGCGAGAAGCTGTTTGTGTGGCAGAACTCGTGGGGTCTGTCGACGCGGTCGATCGGTGTCATGATCATGGTGCACTCCGACAACAAGGGCCTTGTGCTGCCGCCGCGCGTCGCGCAGACGCAGGCCACGATCATTACTGTCGGCCTCACGAAGTCCACGGCCGAGGACGTGCGCGCGAATGTGCAGCAGACGGCGAGCCAGGCCGAGTCGCAGCTGCGCCAGCGCGGCGTGCGCGCGGCGCTCGACACGCGCGACACATACACGCCCGGGTTCAAGTTCGCGGACGCCGAGCTGAAGGGCATCCCGCTGCGCATTGAGATCGGCCCGAAGGACGTCGAGAAGGGCCAGTGCGTTGTCGTGAAGCGGCACAGCGGCGAGAAGCTGTTCGTGGCGCTGGCCGAGCTGGCCGACCGCATTCCGCAGCTGCTCGACGACATCCACCACGAGCTGTACAAGAAGGCGAAGGACGCGTTCGACAGCCACATCATCACCGTGTACAAGGTTGAGGACATGGTGAAGCCGCTGAACGAGAAGAACGTGCTGCTCGTTCCGTTCTGCGGCGTGCCGGACTGCGAGGACGCGATCAAGGACGCGACGGCGCGCCAGTCGTCCGGCGACGAGCCTGTCGACGAGCGCGCGCCGTCGATGGGCGCGAAGTCGCTGTGCAGCCCGTACGACCAGCCCGAGCTGAAGCCGGGCACGAAGTGTGTCGGCTGCACCATGGACGCGAAGCAGTGGACGCTCTTCGGCCGGTCGTACTAACCGCCGCGCCTTATATATTATAATCTAGTACAAGTAGATAGATTAGGCGGTTCACCGTGCGCCCAAAACACACACAGTACAAGCAGCGGACGCCGCATGGCAGAATACATTATTTCAGGGTGGACCCGGCGCAGATGCGGACGGCGCGTATATACAAACGGATGATATTCGTACAGACATGATGGAATACATGGGCCGTCGAACACAGGGCAGTGAAGAGCATAACTGTGACGAATCAAAAGAAAAGCCAAAAAAAAACCAGCGGCTCGTTGCATGCGTCATAGGAATTGGTGGCGCATGAAGATCGGCAGCGCATGAAGATCGGCAGCGCATGAGGATGGGCGGCGCCTCTAACTTGGCCAAGCGCACACGAACTCGTAGGCGGCACAGCCAGTCTATTCCGCAAACGTGTCGTCGAGCCGTGGCGGGAACCCCGAAATTGCGCGGCGCACTTCGTCGTTGCGGCTCTCGAGCCGGCGCACGAGATCCAGGCCGCGCGCGACTTGGCTCTCGAAGGAGCCCTGCAGCGACGGCACGTCCAGATTCTGCCGCGCGCTCGTGCCCGTAATGCGCAGCAGGCGCGAGCTCTGGTCCGGGCCCGGCGCGAGGCCCGGGTGGTTGTGCGTGCCGCCCAAGGCCTGCGTCTCGAGCGTCACGTTCGTGACCTGCCAGTCCGGCGAGATGGACTGGCAGTTCCTGATCTCGTGCGCCGTCTCGTCAAGGTCAACAACGACCGAGATGTCGCCCTCCTGCCGCTCGAGTGCATCCATCTCGGGCGCGAACGCGTCGTCGCTGAACACATAGTGCACCTCGGGGTACACCGTTTCGGCCGCGGCGCCCGTCTCGGAGTCCTGCAGTACGACGAAGAAATGGTCCATTTGTCGTTGCGGGCCTCAATGCAGTGCAAGTGAGTCACGGCTCTCACGTATGCATGGAATTTTGCTCTTCGAAACGGCCTGCCACAAGCGCTGCTGCGTCGGGGTTAGTGCGAGTGCGTGCGTGTGATGGCGGTGGGGTAGTAGTTAGTTGGTCGTGGGCTGCGCGTAAGTCGTGGAAAGCGAACTAGCCGGCGTCCGAGACCCCGACGCATGAGTCTGAGTCATTAGTCACGCAGGGCCGCGCGTGTCCAAATTTGTGTCAATAAATACTGGCTTACTTCTGTAGAGTCAACCTGAAATAGGCCGCTACCATGTTGGATATCTACGAGTTCATCGAGGAGAAAGGTGGCAACCCTGAGGCCATCCGCAAGAGCCAGAAGGCCCGCGGCGACCCCGTGGAGATTGTCGACGAGATCATCGCCGAGTACAAGGCGTGGGTGTCGCTGCGCTTTGATCTCGACGAGATCAACAAGGCGCAGAACAAGCTGCAGAAGGCGATTGGCCAGAAATTCAAGGCCAAGGAGGACCCCGCCGAGCTGCTGAAAGAGAAGGAGCAGCTTTCCAACGAGAAGCAGCGCCTTATTGAGCGCGAGCAGGCCGCCGACGCGCAGCTGCGCGCGAAGGTGAACACGGTGGGCAACATCGTGCATGAGAGCGTTGTTGTTAGCGACGACGAGGCGAACAACGAGGTTGTGCGCACGTGGGGCGAGCCGGCGACGCAGAAGCCGCGTCTCTCGCACGACGAGGTGCTCACGCGCCTGGACGGCTTCGACGCCGAGCGCGGCGCGAAGATTGTCGGCCACCGCGGATACTTCCTGAAGCAGTGGGGCGTGTTCCTGAACAACGCGCTCATCCAGTACGGCCTCGACTTCCTCGTCAAGAACGGCTACACGGCGCTGCAGGCGCCCGTCATGATGAACAAGGACGTCATGGCGCGCACGGCGCAGCTGTCGCAGTTCGACGAGGAGCTGTACAAGGTCATGGATGGCCAGGACGAGAAGTACCTCGTCGCGACGTCGGAGCAGCCCATCTCGGCCTTCCACTCGAACGAGTGGTTCGACAGCCCCGAGAAGCAGCTGCCCGTGCGCTACGCGGGCTACTCGTCGTGCTTCCGCCGTGAGGCCGGCTCGCACGGCAAGGATGCGTGGGGGATTTTCCGCGTGCACGAGTTCCAGAAGATTGAGCAGTTCTGCATCACGGAGCCCGAGAACTCGTGGTCGGAGTTTGACCGCATGATCGACTTGTCCGAGAAGTTTTACCAGAGCCTCGGCCTTCCCTACCGCGTCGTCGGCATTGTCAGCGGCGAGCTGAACAACGCCGCGGCTAAGAAGTACGACCTCGAGGCGTGGTTCCCGTTCCAGCAGGAGTTCAAGGAGCTCGTGTCGTGCTCGAACTGCACGGACTACCAGGCGCGCAACCTCGAGATCCGCTGCGGCATCCGCAAGATGAACGACCGCGTGAAGAACTACGTGCACTGCCTGAACTCGACGCTCTGTGCGACCGAGCGCGCGCTGTGCTGCATTCTCGAGAACTACCAGACCGAGGACGGCTTCCGCGTGCCGGAGGTGCTGCGCAGGTTCATTCCGGGCGAGCCCGAGTTCCTGCCCTACACAAAGGAGCTGAAGATCGAGAAGCGGGACAAAAAATAAATACATAGCGATCGCGACGCGCCGCACCTAATCTATTAAGCACACTGTGCGTGACCCGCGAACGAAGCTCGCGCACACCTTTTGATACGCAGCGCCTGAAACGCCGGTTTCTACAAAGTGCAAATGAGGCAGATTTGGCAACGTAAAGGCCGCGCGCTGCAGCGCGCTGCAGCGCATTCCGTACGACTACTAGCTGCGCTGATGCTAGCTGCGCTGGTGCTAGCTGCATGCAGCTAAGTTCACAGCTCGTGTGGTCAGCCACCGGAAGGAGGCGCTGGCGGTCCTGCACTGCGCCCCAGACTTAGTCCCTCTAGTGCTACATTGGCGAGCATTGACTGTGTTCTGGAATTAGACTATGACCGCTTTTGGCTCAGCTAGGTGGTCAATTATATTTGGAAGACGCTGTTGCCGGCTCCTACAGCCGGCATTTTCGTGTAAAAGCTGTAGCAAAAAAGTTATTTATCTAGCCGGCCGTGCGAAAGTGGCCCGGCGCATCCTGCGCATAGTTTGGGGTCCGCGAGTGCTGACAAGAACTGGCCCTGGATCTGCCAAGCAATGATCTCGCCGCAGCGGCGAAAACGATCACTAGGCTGTGGCCGAACACTCCAGACTAGATTTTAGTTCGTCAAACAAGTCTAACCCCCAATTTCGGCGCGGGTGGGGACGGCAAGCTCAAGAAGCCGGCGCTCAAGGCTTATCAGGCGTGCTTATCTACAGGGTCACTCAGTGGCTGCGTTGGCTTATGCGAGCACCTGCCCTGCGCCGCTGCACATCGACGCCTCTTAATTAAACCACAACCCCACGTGGGACTCTGCAGCAACCGTTAGCGTCCTCAGCACTGGCCCGGCCACAATGGACTCCAATGAACGGATGTCCTACGCGGAAATCGTGCGCCTCACGCTCGAGGCCGTGCTGCAAACGGTTATCATCTGCATCATCGGCTTTTGGGCCAGCTACCGCGGGTACCTGAACCGCACGGCGCAGAAGGCGCTGTCGAACATGAACGTCATGGTGTTCACGCCGTGTCTGATCTTCTCCAAAATGGCGTCCAGCCTCAGCGTCAGCGCTCTTGTCGACATCTCTATTATCCCCGTCATATTCGCTCTGTCGACGCTCATATCGTACTTCTGCGGCCAGGCCTGCAGCCGCTGGTTCGGCTTCTCGAAGCGCGAGTCGAACTTCGTGACGGCCATGGCCGTGTTTGGCAACTCGAACAGCGTACCTGTGTCGCTCTTCCTGGGGCTCGCCTACACGCTGCCGGTCCTACGCTGGCCGGACATTCCCGACGACAGCGCTGATAATGTGGCGTCGCGCGGCATTCTGTACCTGCTCATTTTCCAGCAACTGGGCCAGCTGCTGCGGTGGTCATGGGGGTTCAACACACTGCTGGCGCCAGAGCGGCCCGTCGAGCCGCCCTCGGAAACGGAGCCATTGGACGCGCCGTTGGATGACGAGCAGCCAAAGCGCTCGCTCGTGAAACTCGTCATAAAGGAGGTGCGCAGCTTCATGAACCCACCGCTGTGGTCCATGCTGGCCGCCATCTTTGTTGCCTCCGTGCCGGCGCTCAAGTCCGAGCTCTACGGCCACCCCGGGTTTGTGAATAAGACAGTCGGCAAGGCAATCCAGCAGGTCGGCGGTACAGCCGTGCCGCTCATCCTCGTCGTGCTCGGTGCGAATTTGGCCCCGCCGAGTCCTGAGGAGGCGCACTTCCAGCAGAAGTCGCCGCGTCACACGCAGCTCATTGTGGCCAGCCTTGTTTCGCGCATGATCTTCCCGTGCTTGCTGCTGCTACCACTCATTGCCCTGTCGGTTAAGTACCTGCAGATATCGATCCTCGATGACCCAGCGTTCCTTGTCGCTTCGTTTATTCTCACGGCATCGCCGCCGGCTATCCAGCTCACGCAAATATGCCAACTGAACCAGGTCTTCGAGGCCGAGATGGCCGGCGTGCTATTCTGGGGCTACGCAGTGCTGTCGCTGCCGTCGGCTATTGGCATTGTCGTATTGGCTCTTAAGGTGCTGGATTGGACGAATGTGTCGAAGTTCTGAATTGCGCGTGTGCAAAGCTAGAGACAGCGCTAGAGCCGCGCTGCACCAAATAAAATGTAACGTACTGAGGGCTCTCTTCCCCCCCCATGAAGGGAGCAACAAAGCATAATGAAAATCTAGGCGTTCTAATGCCGCAAAATATAAATAAACAATGCGCGCAACGGCGCGGTCGTGATAAATTAAGGTGGCGCCTAAGGTGGCGCCTAGCTCTGCAGGGCCTGAAGCACGCGTGCGTGCGTTGCATCGTCAAGCGTGAGTCCGGACAGCACTGTGGTAGTCGAAATGGGTTTGCTGAAGTCGCGGTGCCGTAGCCCCGGAATGAGTGCCGACTCGACGTATGACTCGGTATCGGAGTCAGACTCGAGCAGCAGATCCTGGCCAGCACCCTCGTCTTCGTCGAGGGAGTGGGCGCTGGATGGCCTCGTTTGCGGGTCCTTGAAATCGTCCATGTACCGTACCTCGCGCGTGAACCGCTGCGCGTAGCGCGTGTCCAAGGAGCTGATGTGCGCGAGGTGCATGTCAAGCCGCGACGCGTCGCTGGGGATGGGGAACAGCTCCCACCGCAGGCCGTGCAAAATGACGTCGCGCATGAGAAACGGCAGCGGCTCGGGTTCGAGCTCGAAAACATACTCGTCCAACAGCACGGGATGCGCCTTCGCTACGCGCGCAACGGGCTTTGTGTCTTCTGTGATCTCGGCGGCAGACGCCACGTCGTACATGCACTCGCCGTTCCGGATCTCAACCATATCCATGGGCACGTCCTCGGCCGTGTCAGGGCACACGCGCGCGAACACGGCCAGCGGCGGCACAAACATGTATTCGTCGACGGCGGCCGTATAGTTGAAGCACGTCGGGTTAGAGCACATGAGCGGTTTACAGAGGCCCTGGCGATGCAGCAGGTCCGCGTCCAACAGCGTGCGCACCGTATTGGCGCCAAACGCGTCGAAACGGTGCTCATAGCCATCGAAACTGAAGTGCTCAAGCCCGCCATTGAAGGGCAGCTCGTGCGCGGGGAACCCGTCGTCGAAGGTCGCGAGCATCGGCCCGATCTCCGTGGGCTTGAAGTCCACCATGGTCGTGGTCACGCTGCGCGCCACGCGGCTGGAAATGAGTCCCGCGTAGTACCCGAGTACCCTGCCTGCGTCGCCGCTCTCCCTCAAAATGGGCACCTCGGCAAGATCCTGGAACCGCTGCAGCATGAAGTACCGCTGCGGCTTCGAGGCGCTGTCTCGCTTCTCATCCCGCATGGCCTCCTCCGCTACAGTACCGAGTTGTTTAATTCACTACGATCACGAGGCGTAAAGCCGTTGGTGACGTAAATGCTTCGTAATGCCAAAATCAACGGGCATCAAAACGGGCAAGTGCTACTAACGGAAATGACTCTTTAGGCTTGAGCATAGGGAATGCTGCGGCAATGCTGCGGCAACGCCTGAGCATATTATCTGACCACAATGTGACTCAATCTTATGCTTCGATGAAAAGGCAAGTCTATGTGACTGAGGCCAAGGACTTCACAACGTGACGATACGCTGCGACCCTAGCATCACTCGCTTTGCCTGCCTCCTCAGACCACAATTGCTTTAATTAGTTTAGACTACTCATAGCAGAGGCTCAGAACATGGCGACGTGCTCTGTGCGGCGGTGCCCGCCCAGAAATGGGCTCATTACTCAAGTTACTCCATTACATCATAACGCGGTCTCACGCCTTGACGCGACGAGGCCGGCGACGACGAGATCAGGACGGGGATGCACATTGTGAGCCACAAACCTAGTGTTTTGCGGAGCCTGCCCATTGGCGTGCAAGGCCTGCACCCAATTGTTGCTTTCATTAGTACTGGTTGCAAAGTGACTACGGCTACGGCTATTACTCGCGTGCCGCTGCCCCTTTACCCACCACAATTGCCATGAATCCATTGAACTATCTTCGCAAGAGACGAAAACATTGTCCTCCATGGCCGTGGCGACCGTGACCAGCAGATGCTTTCCGTCGTCGGAGTCGGACTATAATTTATTGCCTAGCTCGTCCGGAGGAGCCTTGATGCCGTCATTCGCATAGCCGTCACTGGTCACCAGCGAGCCACCGTCGATGTCAAGGAGCTGGCACTTCGTGCGGTGCGCATTGAGGTGGTCGCCTGCAAAGTCTAAATGCACGCTTTTTAGCTAGAGAATTGAGAAGGCAGTGTAACTGCGGAAGCGAGGTGTCCTATTTGGCTAGACATAGCTATACGCGGCCGTCTGTGAACTTACAAGCCGTATGCAAGTAATAACTCCATGTCAGCATCACGTTAACGCCTGCACGCGACAGCGTGCGCCGTGTGTCCGATACTTAGATAACGTGACTGGAATCAGATAGGATAACGTATTAGCCGATAGGCTCAAGGGCCTGAATGCGATGAATAATCACTTGGCGATCCGCGTCACAGCCCCACCACCCCTCACGGCTTGACGCCAGGAGTCGGCGGTGCTGGTGTTACAGATTCAGAGCTGACCGGGATGTGAAAAGACAACGGAAAAACAACATTACTGGCTGGCAATGTAGATGAATTTAAACCTTATCTGCGGCCTAAGGAATTCAAGCGAGCTCCACCGCGCATTTTCTCGGAAGGGCGGATTGCAGGCGGTGTATAGGTAAGGGCTATGCAGTGTGACTGCATATTCCTATCTGCAGGAAAGTGGATGACAAAGCAGACTCGATTTGTTAATTTAAGCAGTCGAGATCACGCACCCGCCTGAACAACAAATTTACTGTGATCGCGACCGACTAGTATCCTCTTAGCCGTAAGAGGAGTGCTTAACCCCCCACCAAAAAACACACACAGTCTGCAGCAAGCAAGTGCGAACAACACTTGAAGCGCGACCCCTGGGCCTCTAAGTGAAACAACACTCAGACACCCAGCTCACGCTTCTTCCATCTACCCCTACAAACTTTGTCTAGTACAGAGGAACAGTCCCCGTATTCTTACGCACCCACAGCTCCAACCGAACTCGATTCGTTGGACCTGTTAGACTTTCCACCCTTACTAGAACAAGAAGCAGCACACCGAGCCCAAGTAACGGACTCGTACCTGAACTACACCGACCAATGTCAGGAGTCGTATCTTACATCAAGTCCATTTGGACACAGCACGAATCAAAATCAGTCAGTACCCAGTGAAAATGCGTGGGATCTGGACTTCGAGCTCGACCTAACTGCCTGCGGCGACATGTTTTCCCAAGCTATCGACCCCATCACCCCGGTAACACCCGAGTCGGCCACCCAGCCACCGCCGTTCGACTTCACGCGCACGCCGTCCCCGCAGACGCTCCCGATAGAACCGTTGGAGTACCTGCCCGTGGAACCGTCATATGACCCCTATGTCTTGCAGCCGCAGCAGCAGCCGTATGTGCCGCTGCAGCAGCCTGTAATGCGCTCCTACGAGCCAGAGCCCCCCGCGCCGAGTCCGCTCAGCGTGGCCTCTGTGTCTCCCGTGGAGTCGGGGTCGATGAACATTCCGCGAGTAGTCAAGCGCACCAACGCGAAAACGGTGCAGCGTCGTGAGCGGAACACGGCTGCCGCGCGCAGGTCGCGACAGCGGGCTAAGGACCGGATCGCGGAACTGGAGGCCATGGTAAGCGAGCTGCGCAAGGAAAACGCTGGCCTCAGGCAGGACGGCGTCGAGTTCTAAGCCTAATCCTAGTTAAAACTAGAGGTAGCAATAATCAATACTACTAAGAGCGTGCGCTCTAGAGATACAAGTTTTCGCTTTTTTTAAAGCTTTGTAGACACCATTTTTTTGGGGGGTTGGCTGCTGCTGCAACTGCGCGTCGTGAAATGCGACGCATTTGATTCGAACACGGCCGGCCGGTTTTTGGGGCTCGTGTGGGAGGAGGATTTAGTTGGGCGTTGTGCAGGGTTCCCTTTGGGGGAGCGGGCTTCAGGACGCTCGGGAATTATATTGCGGTGAATATTCAGGGGCAATTTAGGCCCAATTTATTTAGTAGTGGCGCTGCCATTGGTTTGGTTGTATTTAGCCAGGGCACGCAAGCGGGCACTGCCGGAAAACAGGACGGCTGAACGGCGCGCCAGTTTGGATTCAACAATTTTTACCATACAAAATAAAATACTAAGCCAAACCCAGTAACGAGAATCGCCAATTACCTAAGAAATAAGACAGTGAGCGCTATATGCGTGATCGCACCCGAGGGGTCTCCGCCAGGCACAAGCAGGGCTCAGCTTATCGTGGACTACTTAGCGTCATCCGAGGCTTATCCAGCCCATCGTGGGCGATTTATTCCGGTCATGCGCGGACAATGACTCCAGCACATAGCGATATTTCCCGCAGAGGGGCAGCAGGCAGCCATGACCGATAATATAGGGTAGGGGTGGCGTGTTGTCCGCCGTGCAGGATCCTGTTCGTGTGTGTAGCACGCGCAGATCGGTGGGGGACTAATTGGGGGAAAAGCGCGCCGCTGGCGAACTCGCCGGGCCAGAGCGCCTACCGACGGCCGGGTCGAAATAAGCAATACGGGTCTGGACGGTCTGGGGACCCGCACATAAAACTGTAACCCAATCTCCACCCAGTTTGACGGTCAAGGGAAGGGCGAGGGCCCTGCCGTTCGCGGTATAAAGAGCGGGGTAAGTGGTGCAAACATTTGCGTAACCCCAACCCGCTCCATGCGTTTACACCTCAAATGGCGGCGACCCCACTGCTTGGGTCTTGGGCGTTTGATCTTTGTAACCTAAATTTCCGAACGTGTATATATACATAACAATACCCCGCGTTTTAGTTGATCGCATATACAACTCACCATGTCGCTATTTGGTCTTGGTGGTGGAGGCGGCGGCGGCAGTGGCCTGCTAAGCTCCCTCACGCCAACTGCGGCAGCCGCTGACGGTTATAAGTACACACCTGCGACGGGTACGGGCATTCTGCCGTTCATCAACTGGGCGCGCGAGCAGGGATTGCTCAACGCGGCCACCATCAGCGCCGTCGTGCCTGAGCTGCCCGGCCTATTTGGCGGGTATCCATACCCGTCGAACGAGGGCACTGAAATAGGCCCAGACGCACTATTCATTGCTCTGTTCGCCGTGTTGTTCTTAGCGTGCTTCACGGTGTGGCTTGTGAATCTCGTCCGCAAGCAGAACTTCTTCATGCTGCTGGGTGTTGCGTTTTTCTGCGTGCTCAAGGTCGTTGGCTTCGCGTGCCGCCTCGCGTGGGCAAACGACATTACACGCCTGCGGACAGCCATCTCGTCCGTCGTTTTCATTCAGGTCGCGCAGCTCATTTTGCTGGCCATGAATCTCCTGCTCAGCCACCGTATCTTTACTTGGAGACACCCGGAGACGGGCAGGTGCTGGCCCGTTGTGTGGTTCATCAACTTCATTTACTGCTGTGTCTTGGCGGTCATTGCCATGGCCATCATCGGTCAGGCGCTGCCGTACATCTACTACATGACGCAGCACCACTACAACATGTGCAAGAACGTCTTCAAGGCCGCTGCAGTGCTGAACCTGGTGTTTGCAACCATTCCTTTCCAGTTTTTGCTGTTAGCTTACGCGCTGAAGCCGGGCACCATCGTCAAGATGCCCAAGGTTCTGAACAAGCTCAACATGAAGGAGGAGCGCCTCTTGCCGCCCGTGTACCAGGCAAGCTGGATCAAGAGCGCTGGCCTGTTTTACTACCCGGCCCGGAACTCGCAGATCCCCGTTTACAAGGGCGAGCCTGGCAGCGAGGCTATCCGCATCATTCCCTCGCGGGAGCCTCCTGGAAACAACCACCGCCAGCACGGTGAGCCGATGCACCCGGACTCGCCTCGCATGAAGTGGGCTGTCCTCACGGTCATTATTACGAGCACGGTTTTGCTGTTGAACACCTGCTTCCGCGTGGCAGCATGCTTCCGCAACTCCGCATACGGCACGCCTGAGGCGAGCGGCGGCACCAAGGTCACGTTCTGGCCTCATCACCCGTACGTCATGTTCATCTTCTACGGTGCTACGGAGGTGTGCGTGCTCACCTTCTACCTGTTGATGCGTATTGATCTCCGATTCTACATCCCGGATATGCCGAGGCGGGTTCCTAAGAGCGGCATTCCACCGCGCGAGGAGCGTCTGCCTGAGGACGAGCCTGTTGGTTGGAATGGCGTTCCTGAGCCCATGAGGAAGGAGTATAGCGACTCCAACGAGTACTCGCCCGAACGTGCATAGTGTAGTTTTAGATATCATATTTTAGACGCAGGCTTGAGTATAATTTATATCCGTATATCCAACAAACTGAAGTCAACCACCACCCTCAATAAGCAATTAATTGAATGGTCTGACGGCTGTCAAAAATGATTGTTATCGGCAATCGCCCGTGGCGGCTCTATAATTAGCCCATTTCTCTATATGTTTTTGGCTGCCGGACGGAACTGGGTTGCTGCATCAGTCCCAAATATACTCGGCCAGAATATCGTGCAGGTCGTTGTCAGTCAAAAGCAGTCCGTTCGGACTATTAGCGTCTTCATCCACCTGCACAGGCAGAAGGTCCTCCTCGAGCCCGAGCGGCTCCTCCGAGAAGTTGCGTTCGATGAACAACGTCTCTGGCTTGTTGTTAGGGCTGCTCAGCTTACTGTCGCCGCTCGCAGCAGGCAAGGGCGCTGGGGCCGGAATGGAGTCGTCCAGCACTGGAACTTTGATAGACGTGCTTCCCTTATGAAAAAGGGCATCCATGCGGTGCTGCGTGATGCCAATGCCTTCTTCCCACGCATGGTTCAAGACGCGCAAGCAGTCGAGCCACGACCGCATCAGCGAAGCATTCTGTGCCTGCTCAGTAGGCGGACTTTGTGCATGGTAGAGCAGCACGAAGTGGGCCAGCGAAGACAGACTCAGGACGCAGGAGGAGATCCAGAATGCATGCAGATGCGAGTGCGTGATCTCACCCGTGAACACAATAATGCGCTGCACAAGGCCGCGCGCCTCGTGCCGGTACCGGCCCATAAACGCTTCCTTCAGCAACACTCGGTAGATGAGCACCTCAATGGCCAGCGCAGCTAAATGAATGTTTCCGTTGCTGCAGTAGCGCAGCGAGTTACGGGCTCGGATATCGCTAATATCCTCCGGTAGCTGTGCCCTCCAGTCGCGCAGCTTCTGCAGGAGCTCATGAGCTACCGTCTCGTCGCGGTACACCTGCGATGCGGAAAGACCCGGCCGACGCCCGAATGGTGCATAGAACTCATCAAGCACCTCGGAGAGAATGCTCGTAAGCCGTACCAGCTGCACAAATCGCCGCTCCTGGCGCCACTCGCTCTTAAACTGTTTCGGATCGCTGTTGGCCAGGTTGTTGAGCAGGCTCGGGTGGCCCAGGTTCGCGGCGGACCACTTATCGACAAAGTACACTAGTGCCCACAGGCGGCGCCGCGACACCTTCTCAATATCGCTGATCTGCCAGTTGCTGCAGTCGATATGGAGCCCCAGCGCAAACGCCATAGACACAAGCTTGCCGACATGCAGCCGCTGCACAACGCGCTCATGTAGTCCATCGCTCGTCATGCGCTTCTGCACATACAGGAGGAGCGCCTGCACGACATCCAACGACGTGCCCTGGCAGTTGATGTCGTGATCAATGTACTGCAGGCTGACAGCCCACAAGTCCGTGACGAGACGCGGCGGGATCGCCTTTATACACAGCTGCGGGTTATACTTCCAGTACGTGCACCCCAGCGCGAGCATGGCCGCTAAGAGCCCGCGGTTCATGGGCGGGTCGTGGTGGTAGTATGACCGGTAGAACCGTTTCTTGTCCACGGCAGGATACGTCCAGTCAATAAATTTGAAGTAAAGAGCCAGCAGCTGGTCGCGGAAGGGCGTCACGACTTTCTCCACGTTGTCCCACTGCGAGCGCAGCAGCTTGCGGTACGCAGCGTCACATTGACACTCTCGACTGTGCACAGTGAACACGACGTCTGAGGAGACGCGGCGCAGCCCGTTCGTAACAAAGTGGATGACACCGTTCTCGTCTGCATCGGTCATGAACTTTGCCAGGTACGGGTCCTCGCCGGCGCTCGGCCCGAGGTAGCTGCCTGTATCATAATTTGGCGGAATTGTGCCCATTCCTAAGTCTAGAAAAGTTTCTGGGTCCTCATCGCTTGCCAAAAGGCTGTCGTGAGTATCGAGCGGGATCGCGTCTTCCGCGCCTTTTAAGTGGTGCAGCGGCAATTCGTGGCCCTTCCCTATGCTGGTTTTGGCCTTCTTGGCCACCTTGCCTCCTTGGGCGTGCCTCAATTGGTCCTTGTCACGGCCCGAATCCTGGGCCATGGCCGATGAACGTTTTTCAGGGCGGCCATTATTTGCCATTGTTTATTGAAATTTCATAGCGGTTCCACATTACGTACATTATTGTTAACCCCGTTAGCGCCCTGTGTGGCTTTGCGTGACACGCTACGACTTAATGCCATAGACAATTACATTACAGTCCTGATGGACTGACAGCCAGCCCTTTGGCAACAGACATGCACGCGTCTCGCTTATTAGAGTAAGTCTCGCGACTTCGCGAAGCTCTTGCAGTTCCATTTCGGTCAGGCTCACGAGACAAGCTTCTCACGCAGTGCAATGTTACAAGCGCCCAGCTCAAGAAATGTATATTACTAGTAATTGTTGCAGCGTAGCTGTGCTTCTGCCACAGAAGCCGTGCTAGACTCGCTCTCCTCCGCACGCTTTTCGCGCAGGCCTTCTCGCTCGCTTAGACCTTCCATATCCACTGGAAAGGCCGTAATCACATACCCATACCCTTCAGAGATAAAACGATTATATATATACCTTTACAGCCACCGAGAGACACTATCGAGACGTCTCACCCGGGCTTCCTTCTTCCTCAAAACATAAACATGTCGTGCTGCTCACAGAACCGCCAGGAGCGCAACTCGAAAGACCAGAAAGTGCAGGCGAAGACGTGCTGCGGCTCGGCGCCATCACAGAACAACACGGTGCGCCGCGAGAACGGCATCTCGCTGTGCGCTTGCAGTGCGTCGGCGGGCTGCGAGTGCCTTGCCAATGAGTGCAAGTGCGTTGGCTGCGTGGATCACAAGCTTTGAACACGACGGCGCAATGCCAATAAACAAGCTGGTGGAGTCCTGCCACGCACCGCATTTTTTGCTTCATACAAGTGAAAACATCACCTAGATTACGATCCTGCGTGAAAAGACCAACTTAAAGTTCAGAACACGATTAACTACTCTTCGGTAAACTTAGGTACGACGTGCAGCACTCCGTGACACGCGGGTGGCACGCAAAGCACACTTACCATTCGACGGCTACTGATACTGCGTTTCTCTGTCCGAAGTGAAGCTACATTATTGTCTACACGGGAGGCTGCTTGCTGCAATCAGGAATGGAAAAAGCCAAAATCCTTTATATGTGGAGGCGATCCAGCGGGCCACTGGGCTGGGGTTCACTGAGTCCCGCTCGCTCATAATAATAACACGCCAAAGCCGCTGTACCGAGCCCCCCGCGGATCCCATGCGCGCGCCCCGCTACCTCCGTCTGCTGCTGCGCCCGCCCACGCTGGACTTTGAAGAGGCCGCGTGGGAGCTGCTGTATCTTGTCATATCGCCGCGCCGCGTTTACAAGTCCCTCTATTTCCGACAACAAGCCAAGAACCAGTGGGCGCGCGACGACCCATCATTCGTAGTGCTTCTCAGCATCCTGCTAGCTGCATCGGCGTTTGCATGGGGGTTGGCATACTCTCCTAGTATTCTGGGCATCGTCAAGCTCATTTTGTACATGGTCATTGTGGATTTCCTTGCCGTGGGCGCCGTGCTGTCGTCTATCGCGTATCTCTTTGCAAACAAGGTCATTCGCAGGCCGGGTCAACATACGGAGACGCCGCTAGAATGGGCGTACTGCTTCGACGTACACTGCAACTCGTTTCTCGTCGTGTTCTTGTGGCTCTATGTAGTTCTGTTCGTCTGCCTGCCGCTGCTCAACCGCCTCAATTGGGCGAGCATCTTTTTGGGCAACACGCTCTACTTCGTGGCCCAGTCCCACTACTTCGTGATGACGTTTTTGGGGTACTCGAATTTGCCGTTTTTGCGTAACACGCAGCTGTTTCTCGTGCCCATTGGGCTTGTGTTCGTCGTATACCTCGGAAGCCTTCTTTTCAAAGTATCTATGGTGCGGCAAATGCTCGAACTGTATTTTGATTGAGTCGCGTGCCAAAGCCCCCCTCCGCGTCGTGGCAGCAGCTGTTATTATGCGCCAGAGAGTATGCACCATGTTTGTCATGCGTCATGGTGTTGCATGTGTGTGCGAGCTAAAGCCAATGTAAAATAAGTAGGATACACCTCGTATATAGAATGGAACGAAACCAGCGCTTTGGTCGGGCTTAATCCGGCGCGCCTAAAAGGGGCGTATCCGTTTGCGGAAGCCGTTTAGGCGTGTCGTGTGTGGGTGACATAATTCAGGACTGGCTGAACTCAGTGTGCGAACTCCGCAGGATTGTCCCGGGCCACGAGGGGGATGGATACCTGGCACGAGACAGCTGCGGTTGCTGCCGCAGAGCGGATCACGGCCGTTCGATGCGATCCGCTCAAGGACCTTGTGTGGGTCGGCTATGAGAGTGGCCGCGTGGCCTCCTTTTATGGCCCGCTGCTGCGGCCTTACACGTCGTTTGTGGGCCACTCGGGGCCTGTGATTGACCTGCAGGTCTCTGACAAGTACGTGCTTTCTCTGGCGAGCGACGGCGTACGCTCGCACACGCGCAACGGGCTGCAGCGCGACTACGCTCCCACGGCACGCGGCGACGTCTTGCTGCTGCTCGATAACACGGAGTTTCTCGTCGGAACAAAGCGTCGCGTCAAGCGCTTCACACTAGAGCCGACCATCAAGGAGACCGGCACGTTCACGATCGACTCGATTGGTGCCGACGTACATCTGTCGCACATGAGCATGTCCCCGCCCAACGTGGCTCTGGGGCTGTCGAACGGCAGCGTGCAGGTCGTTGATCCGCACACGTTCGATCCGGTTCTGCCCAAGGTAATCTCATGCCACACAGGGCCGCTTACGGACCTCGACAGCCGCAAGAACGTGCTCGTTACGTGCGGCCTCAGCCAGCGCCGTTACGGCATGTTCCCGGACGTCTTCATCACCTGCTTCGATACGCGCACGCGAAAGCCGCTGCCGCCGCTGACGGTGAACACGGGTGCCTCTTTCGTTAGGCTGCATCCGAAGGCGCCGAACCACGTCATTGTGCTTGGGTCGACGGGCCAGCTCACGTTCCTCGACAGCCGAAATGCGACCTCGATCGTGATCAAGCAGCTCATTATCCAGACAAACCCTGTGGGCATTGACATTGGCCCTCTCGGCGACAAGCTCGTTGTTGCCGAAGAGCGCATGATCCACTACTGGTCGATGAACTCCCCACAGGCCGCCAAGGACGAGCTCTTCAAGGGCCTCGATGTGCCAAATGCGCCCGAGCACCTGCCCACTGTACGTGAAGACACACCCTTGTCCGCCGTGGGAATGCCGTACTACAACAAGGCGCTGCTCAGCAACTGGCCCGCAGCCTTCGTGTTTGAGACTGGCATGCCCATTCCAGACTGGGACAAGGTGAAGTCTTCGCTCGTGGCCCAGAAACACGAACCCATGAAGTCACGGCGAACGCGCAACCGCCGCTCTTCATCGGTCTCCGTGCCGCGCTTCCTTAGTGAGCAGGAGCGGCTTGGCCTTGCCGAGCTGCCGCAAAACAGCGTATTTACAGACCTGATAAAGGCCGACGACAGTGCTGCGCGAGGGAAAGTGCCCAAGATCTGGCGCCAAATGCACATTCACTACTCGAGGTTCGGCGTTGACGACTTTGACTTCAGCTTCTATAATGCGACTGAATACGCAGGGTTAGAGACACTTGCCCTGAATCCGTTCTGCAACGCCGTGCTACAGCTCTATCGCTGGTGTCCGCCCATCTACAATGCAGCGCTCGCGACGTTTGCCCAGAATAACTGGCGCGATCTTGTCGTCACTGGCGAGCTTGCCATTGTGCTTGACATGCTGGCCAAGGCGAAGGGCCACCACTGTCGCGCAACAAACTTTATCGACACACTGCAGTTGACCACCGGTGTGTCTGGGCTACACCAGTTCCTTATGGAGCGCCTAGTAACCGAGCACGAGGAGGAAATCGGTGGAGAGTCCCCGCTGAAGCACGATACTCACGTCAAGATGGCTCGGCGTGAATACGGCAGCTGCGGCTCAAGAAACACTACCGAGATCTCAATACCTACGCTCTACGCCTCGTCCGTATGCGCCAGTGGTATTCAGGCCGGTCTGGCCAGGTCGGCAGAGGGACGGCAGTTCTGCGAGACCTGTAATAAGGCACACTCTGTGGGGTCTGCTCAGCAAGCCATTTCGCAGCCCCCCGTCATATTCGTGACGCTAGAGGACCAAGATGAGAACTCGCAACAAAAGCAGTCGCGCCAGGCCTCCCCGGACGCAGACTGCGATACGGCGTGCGCGCAATTCGGGCTCGTGCCGCGTGCCGACAACCGGCTTCGCGTCGACCCCACGCGCGACGACTACGAGCTGCGGGGGTATGTTGCTGTTGTTAACGACGAGGGTGCCCAGCACGCGGTTGCTGTTGTGAAGATTGACGGCGTGTGGCACCTGTTCAATGACTTCCTCGTAACGCCCATCCCGGACTCGGACGCGCTCAACTTCGCGGCCAAGTGGAAGCGCGCAGCGCTGCTAATGTATGAGCGAACGCAAACGCCGATTGCGTTTGACGACAGCTGGAAGAAGTCTATCGACCAGAGGCTGCTTTACGAGCGCCGCATCATTTCGGGTAACCTCGAGGACAAAGAATTCTCGGCCGAGATGCTGCGCCAGGGAGAAACCATTCCTGGCATCGTCGCCCTTGATGCAGAGTTCGTACTTATGCGCAAGGAAATTGCGGAGCTGCACAGCGACGGAACGAAGTCGCTCGTAGCGCCGCAGAAATTGTCGCTGGCCCGTGTATCGGTACTGCGCGAAGACGAGTCCGTGCTACTTGATGACATCGTCGAGACGACGCAACCTGTGATTGACTACCTTACCGCGTTCTCTGGGATCGAGCCAGGCGATTTGGATCCGAAACGGTCAAAGCATGGCCTTGTAGCCCGCCAAACAGCGACGCGAAGATTATGGATTCTTCTGAATTTGGGCACAACCTTCGTTGGCCACGCGCTCATCAACGATTTCCGCACAATCAATCTGTTTGTGCCCCCGAACCAAGTGATCGACACAGTGAACCTGTACTACGACCGCGACCGCAACGGGTTCCGTCGCCTCTCTCTCAAATTCCTTATGTGGGCGGTGCTGGGCGAGCAGGTGCAGATGGGCAACCATGACTCCGTCCAGGACTCGGTGTCCGCGTTGCGGCTTTATCACAAATACAAAGAATTAGTGGCCACGGGCCAGCTGGATGCGGTGCTGGCCGAGGTGTCAGCAAAGGGGCTGAAGCACAACTTCAAGGTTCCCGTCTAATGAACGTAACGCCCCCCCGCGCGGCGCCACACGAGCAGCGTGCAAACGAGCTGCGCAAATAGCCATAAAGAGACATTTAGACGATTAGTTAGATCGTGAACAATGGCATTAAGTTCAATGAATTGTCGGTTTTGTAATAATAATGTATACGCGCGCTAGTTGCGAGCTATCGCTTTTCCTTTTAAGTCGCAGCCCCTGGCAACTATGCCGTGGCCGTAATGCGGTCGCCAATCGAAACGGCGGGACCCTTCGCCTCCGTGCGGATGCGCACGTCGCCCGTGATGACGCCGTCGTCTGTCAGCTCGACGCAGAGGTTGGCCAGCGCATCCTCGCCGAAACTGGAGCGAGCGTACAAGTTCGCGCTGAGGAACCGCACGTCTTCGTCGTCGGCAGCGCCCTCCGTCAAGCACGCCATATTCGTGCGCTTCATGAACGTCTCCAAATACTGGGCAAGCGTCTTCTCCTTTGAAGAAGAGATGCGCACCTTGTTCTCCCACTCGAACTCGTTCCACATCTCGACGAACTCCTCGTTCGAGCAGGTCGCCGGCTTGATGTAGTCAAGAATGTTGAGGCGAATGTCGTGCAGAAGAACCACGGTAGGACTCTTGCCATCGTAGGCGATGTCGCCGAATATGCACGCACTGTCGGCGGAGGACACGCGCACCGTCACGCGCGCCGTGTGGAAGCTCATGGGCGCGACGTTCGCTGGGGCCGGCGAGTCGACGACCTCGAGCTCGCCCGTCGTGAAGAACTCAATAGCCAGGTTCTGGAGCGTCTCCGTAGTTTGGTTGAATACCATCACATCGAGAACAATGTCGAACTGCGAGACCGTCATGAGGGCCTCAGCGTAAATGGGATCCGAGTAGCCCGTGAGCTGCGTGACCTGCTTCAACTGAGATCGCGCCGACGACACCTTCGTGGACTTCATGACCGACTTCTGCGACTTAGCCTTGCCCGCCTGGTCGAGCTTAGAGAACAGGCGGAACTTGATCGGGTCCTCGACGCGCGCAGCGCTCTTCTCGGCGGCGGAGGCCGTCTTCTTGGCCTCGGCGTGCTTGTCGTGCGACAACAGGCTGCGGAAGGCGTCGTGCGGGCGCTCCAAAAACGCTTGCTGTGTCTCGCGCGAGCCGTTGATGAGCACATTAATGCACCCGTAGATGCGGTCGTAAGAGTCTGCGTTGATGTCGTTCGAGACGGTGCGCAGCAGCGACGCCATCACGAGCATGGCCTCGGCCTTCATCTTGTTCACGTGGGGCTTGTCGCTGCTGAGCTCGTCGAAGCGAATGGCCAGCTTCGTAAGGGCCACGGAGAGGCCGCATGCGATGAAGAAGTTCTTCTGCAGCAACAGCTTGCGCAGGTAGTGCGTATCCTCTTTCGCAGCCGCGGCCGCAGCAGCAGCCGCAGCGTCCAATGGCGACTCCGTGGCGTAAGTGCCATCAGCGAGAACGCGGGGTCCGCTACGGTGCGCCGGCGCATTGCCCTCAGATGAGTCGCCCGACGCGTTCGCAGCGGCACCTGCACCTTCCTGGTCGAAAGGCACGGGGCCGGCCGCCTCTCTGAGAACCTTCCACCCGCGCAGTACGTCGTTCTCCGATTCGCAGTACTCACCAATGACCCACAAGGCGCTAAGCAACGCACGAGAGCCACGGATGCTGTGGAACACCTCGAGCAAGTGGCCCATGACCTGCGAGCGCTGGTCTGGATGAAGCTCGACGATTTCGCGAACAAAGCGGATGACATCGAGAGACGCCTTGCCGCTGAGGTCGGCGAGGAACTCGAGGAGCAGGCCGACGACGCCCGTCGCGCAGTCCGGGAATCGCTTGGCAAGTTTATGGATAGCGCTGATGATGGCTTCTCGGTACTCCTCGGCGGAGTCGTATGATTGGTGGAAGCTATTGGAGAGCTCCTTTTTGAGAAGGCGGATAACCTGGTCGACGGTACGCGACGACACAAGGCGCATGGCCAGGCCTAGGGCCTCGAGGCGCACGCTGATGTCGGGCGTCGAGAGCACAAGCAGCACGTCCATGACGAGGTGCGACAGTGCGTCGTCATCAGTCAGAGACGCGACGCGCCCGAGGGCAGTGATCTTAACGTTGTTGTCGCTCTCGCGCACGGCGATGTTCAGGTACGCAGCCGCGATGTCCGACAGCACGGCTGGGTCGCTTGTGAGATCTGCGAGAGCTGTCGCGGCCTGGTAGATGACCATGCGCGGCACGTTGTTGTTCAGCGTGAGCCAGCTCTGCAGAATGTGCGTGTATGAAGGGAGTAACGAGGGCGTGCGCAGTGCGTCAGTGGCCATAAATTCGATGAAGGCAAGCTGCAGCAGCTCGTCGGCAGCCGCCATTGTCGCGTAGTGCTTGTGGAAGTAGGCGTAGGCGGCGTCGCGGTCGAGGTCGGTGAGAGCAACAAACGCGTTGCGGCGGCACGTTGCGTCGCTCTCGGCCTCCAGGAATACTGCGAGCAGCTCGGCCGCGTCCGGGACGAGGTGCGCCGTGGACTCGACCTGCGACATGGCGAGGACGCAGAAGACGGCGTTCTTGCGCACGTAGGCGTGACGGTGCTCGAGGTTCTGACGAATGGCCGGGACGAGCGGCTCGAGGAGCTCGGCCTCGCGGAACTTCGTAAGGAACCGTAGCGTACCGCCGCGGATGTACTCGTTCGGATGCTGCAGGTCATTGCGAATGGCGTTGACGACAAGGATCATCTCCTGGCGCAGCTTGCCGTGGCTGTCATGCTTGGGCACAATCTCCCAGTACGAGTGCAGCAGCTTCTTGAGCGTCTTGTTCTTGCTCGGCAGCACAAACCGGATGATGTCCATGAGCAGCTGCGGCAACGCGTCGCCGCCCAGCGTCATGGCGAGCACGCTCTTCATGACGCGGATGCGGTCTTCGTCCGAGCCCTTCTCGAGCCCGCTGCGCAGAGCGCTCACGTCGGGGTAGGCGGACCGGTTCGACTCCAATACAACCGTGTACAGAGCAGACATCCACGCGTTCACTGGAGGATCAACAACACAACTGGTGAAGATTGACGTGTTCGAGGGCTGGTCAGGGGAGCGCGCGCACGTGACACACCGGCGCGTCGCATCACGCATGTGGAGGTCCCACGACGAGTATCCTCCATCGAGGCGCCCGCGGCGCGCTGCGGGAGGCCGTCATAAAAACAGGTCGGAAAATGCCGCTCGGTGAGGGATGTTGGTAGGCACGCGCATGCAGGGGGTCAACTTGGTGAACGCGTATCCCTTTGCGGGCAGTTAGAGGTTTACGTTGTTCGGCCATATACACGGTCCGTGAACTTGAGTTTAGACTTAAAAATAAAATGCCTGTGCTCATTCCTCGTACTCATACCCACTGATATTGTTGCATTGACGCGGGGTCGCCCTCCTTCCGACCACGCAAGCGATGAAGTGAAATATGCCCCTAGCCCAATGCGGATTTAACTGCCAGATTCGGCTTGAGAATCTTGAGTGAACAACGAAGTGAGATTTAGGTGGCACAATGATAACGCTAGTTACAAAGGATGCTAATCAGCTGAAGGAAGTCCGAGAGTATTTGGGCGTTGCCGATCTGAGGAGCCAGGATGTTGACACGCCGCTCGAGGTGCAGAGCTATGCGAAGACAGTTGCGAACAAAGCGAAGATGGCGTCACTTCTTGCCGGCGGAACCGTGATTGTGGAGATCACAGGCCTCAGTTTCGAGGCGTTTGGCAACGAGCTGCCCGGGCTGGAGGTAAACCGGTACCTCGAGCAGCTCGGCCCCGACGGCCTTGTGCGCATGCTCGAGGGCTTTGACAACAAGCGAGCTGTAGCAGCGTGCTCGGTGGCCCTCTGCGAGAGCATTGGCAGCAACTCGATGGTCTTCCACGGACGCGTGCGCGGGCGCATTGTTGCGCCGCGCGGGCCGCAGACGCCTGGGTGGGACTGTATCTTTGAGCCGGAAGGGTCCAATAAGACGTACGCGGAGATGGACAAGAGTGAGAAGAACAAGTTTGGCCACCGCGCGCGCGCGTATGGTGCCCTTAAGGAGTTTTTGAACTCGTCCTAAACCATTGAATCACCGCGCAAAGCGTACCGCGCAAAGCGTACCGCCACAGATCAGATTAAGTTGTATGTGTCTACATTTGCAATAAATTTCGGAATACTTTGAGAGCGCGAGATGAGCGGCTAACCTGTATTTCTGGAGCACCGGTGCGCAGCCATAACGCAGCCACAACGCGCTAACGACGCAGCCACGATTCAACGCGACGTCAACTTGGGAGAGAGTTTATGCGCAGTTTCGACAAAAGTAAATCGCGTGATGAATCCTGGCGCTTCCGCGAGTACTGCTCGTGGGCGACTATTCCCCGGCGGGCCGCGCTGGAGGCCTGCTATGCAAGTGTGCTTATGCCTTCGAGCATTTGTTTAGTCAAATGCACTGTTGAGAATGCGGCGTGCCATACTACGCGAATAACCACTTTTCTTTGCGCAATGCCATTCGCCGCACGCGCGCGGTTCGGGGCAGCGGCCAGGTCTCTCTCTGTTTCGGCGAGCACAATACCCTAGCCCGAGCTGCATCTGAATAACTGCGATCCTTGTTGGCGGCGCTGAATCGGCGATATCTGTTGAGCGGCGAGAATGATAACGTTCGTGACCGGGAACCAGAATAAGCTGAAGGAGGTCCAGATGCTTCTGGATGCGGACCTGCAGAGCCAGAAGGTTGATCTGCTCGAGATACAGGGCACGTACGCCGAGATCATTGCCCACAAGGTGAAGTCGGCGGCCGAACTCGTGGGTGGGCCCGTTGTTGTGGACGACACGGGCCTCGAGTTTGAGGGACTCGGCAAGGAGCTGCCCGGGCCCTACGTGAAGTGGTTCCTCGACCAGCTTGGGCCCGACGGGCTTGTGCGCATGCTGCAGGGCTTTGAGAACAAGGCTGCAAACGCCGTGTGCACGGTCGGCTACTGCGAGGGTCCCGGCAAGGAGCCGCGCGTGTTCCAGGGGAAGACGCACGGGCGCATTGTCGCGCCGCGCGGCCCGCAGACGTTTGGCTGGGACAGCATTTTCGAGCCCGAGGGCTTCAGCACAACGTACGCCGAGATGGAGAAGAGCGAGAAGAACAAGATCAGCCACCGCGGGCGCGCATTTGCGGCGCTTAAAGAGTTCCTGTATTCAACGGCGCAGATCCAGAAATAGGCGGCCGCGGCTGCGGCCGTTCGGCCGTTCGGCCGTACGTACGTATATAAACAATACAATAGAGGCGTGCGCATACCGGCCAAATTGTCACGCAATTCTGAACGAGCCGTTGCTTTCTTGTGCTGGCGAAGCTTTGCTTGCCGCGTCGGCGTCGAAGCAGCCGCCGCATGCGGGCGGTGCGCGTGTTCCACGTCGGCGCGCGCCCTAGCCCCGCGAGCTGCCCTCACACATCCCGCGAGCTGGCAGTTGTTGTGCACCTTAGCATGCTCGCGATCCAGCACCTGATTGCGCTGTGCGCGCTGTTCTTTGTGGCAGCGGGCTGGTCCATCACGGACGGCGGCGTGGCCGTGGCCGGCAGCGGCGACGCCGGCGAGCGCGTCAAGTTCGAGCACCTGACGGGCCCCGTCGAGCTGATCGCTGGCCGAACGCTCGATATCGCCTTCAAGATCCCCGAGGCGCCGCCGCTGCCGCACCAGATCGTCGTGCGCCTTGCGCCGAGCGGCGCCGGCCCCGGCGCGCTGGACAAGGAGTTCGTCGCGAAGCCGCGCCAGAAGAGCGTGCAGGGCGTCATCCCGTTCAAGCAGGTCCCGCCCGCGCTGCACAACCGCAACCTCGACGTCAGCATCTACGTGTCTGGCGGCAGCGGCGCGCCCTTCACGGCGAAGCTGTTCGACCTCGTCGTGTACGGTGAGGACGACGCGGCAGCGGCCGCCGCCGCGGCGCCAGTGCCGACCGTGGGCAGTGGCGCGCGCCTCGCGCCGCTGCCGGAGATCGTGTACACGCGGCGGCCCGACCCGCGCCACGTGAACTTCGTCGTGGCGCTCGTGTTTGTGGGCGCCATCGACGTGCTGTTCGGCGCGTGGCTGCTCGCGCTGAGCGGCGACGTCGGCTCGTTCGGCGCCGCCGTGCAGAACCTGACGCCGAGCCAGGGCGCTATGGTGCTCAGCGTGCTCGGCGTCGAGCTCCTGTTTGTGGCCTACTACATCTCGTGGA
The DNA here is from genome assembly GCA_030555795.1 of Entelexis sorbosivorans. NCBI lineage: Eukaryota > Fungi > Ascomycota > Dipodascomycetes > Dipodascales > Trichomonascaceae > Entelexis > Entelexis sorbosivorans. Next base: position 472 of record JANIVK010000056.1, on the reverse strand, counting down.
GCATCTTCCGCGTCATTGCCGTCGGCGCGCTGCTGCTGCCCGTCGTGTACCTCACGGGCAGCCGCGCCGTGCCGAACTAGACGCACGCACGCGCGCCCGCACAGGCGAACCCAAAAATAGCGTATCATCGTATCTACATCATTAGTCGCGTCCGCCGCTATTAGAACTACCTTTTTCTTTTCTTTCTCTCACCTCATTAGTCGGACTCGTCGTCCGGGTTAGCAACAAAGAGTTTGATTTTGCCCGTGCGCTCCATGACGCTCTCCATGACGCTCTCGACGGGCGAGTGCGAGCGGCGCGTTGCGTCGAGCGCGTCGTACTCGGCCGGCGGCGGCGACGCGGCGCGCGGCTTCACGCCGGGCGGCTGCTGCTGGCCAAGGGGCACGTCGTCGTCGTCGACCTCCGTCTCGAGCATGCGCTGCGGCAGGTGCGTGTAGCGGATGTCCATGGCCTTGCGCAAAAACTCGGGCTG
>JANIVK010000055.1:0-52354 GCA_030555795.1 Entelexis sorbosivorans | reverse complement strand
GTGCGCGCAAGAGCAAGGTGACCGCCTCAGACGAAGAGGACGAGCATGACGATGACTGGGATTGAGAGTCCTACAGGAGTAAAAATAGTTGCATAGCTGTATAGCGAGACCGGGAGCGTCGAGGCTCGCGCGCTTAGAAGCCATAGAAAGAGAACAGCCTAAAGTGAAGGTCCCACATACGGCTCGCTTCATGCAAACGACTGGTTTTGAGTACATTGGGGCCTAGCCTGCGCGGCGCTTTCGCGCTGCCATAGGCTGTTAGTGTTCTACAAGGCTTTACCGGCTGACGTCCTGAACCCGACTGGAAATTAAGTAATAATTGCGCTCGCTCTGGGGCGCATACTAACGGCAGTAAATACACTATAGTTTGATTTACGTAGCGCGCAGCTAATTTTGTTGTACTAGCAGCACGCGTAGTTGTGGTGGCGGCGGTGGTGGAGGCGCGCGTGCCGTGTGGGCGTGGCAGGGCAGGTATGGCGGCGGATCTGTGTTACATAAGCCACAGCGTGTAAGCGTGGCTCGTTCTGGCGCACGCAACCACCGGCTGGCTACACGAAGCCTTGAGACGCCATGGACCAGCAGCTAATTGGCCTGACGAACAAGCTGCAGGACGCGTTTGCGTCGCTTGGCAAGGGAAGCCTGGCGTTTGACCTGCCGCAGATCGCCGTGGTTGGCTCGCAGAGCACGGGCAAGTCGTCCGTGCTGGAGAACATATGCATGCGCGACTTTCTGCCGCGCGGGTCCGGCATCGTGACGCGGCGGCCGCTCATTCTTATGCTCGAGAACACGAAGCTGCCAGAGGGCGTTACGCTGGCCGATATTCCTGACAACCAGACGAACGACTACGAGTGGGGCGAGTTCACGCACCTGCCCGGCAAGAAATTCCACGACTTCAACGAGATCCGAGAAGAGATTGTGCGCGAGACAGAAGCAAAGACGGGCAAGAACGTGGGCATCTCGTCTGTTCCCATCAACCTGCGCCTGTTCTCGCCGCGCGTGCTCACGCTGACGCTCGTGGACCTGCCCGGCATGACGAAGGTGCCGGTCGGCGACCAGCCGCCAGACATTGAGCAGCAGATCCGCACCATGATCCTGCAGTACATCTCGAAGCCGAGCTGCCTCATTCTGAGCGTGACGGCCGCGAACACGGACCTCGCAAACTCGGACGGGCTGAAGCTGGCGCAGGAGGTCGACCCGCGCGGCGAGCGCACAATTGGCGTGTTGACGAAGCTTGATCTTATGGACGAGGGCACGGACGTCGTCGATATTCTCGCCCAGAGGGTCATTCGCCTGCGCCTGGGCTGGATTCCCGTCGTGAACCGCTCGCAGCAGGATATTAACAATCACAAGTCCATTGAGGCCGCGCTCGAGAACGAGAAGCAGTTCTTCGAGAACCACCCAGCGTACCGAGGTAATGCAGCGTACTGCGGCACGCCGCGGCTGGCGCGGCAGCTCAGCTTCTACCTCATGCGCCACATCGAGCGCACGCTGCCCGAAACGAAGATTAAGGTCGAGACGGCGCTGGCCAAGTACCGCGACGAGCTCGAGAAGCTCGGTGAGCCCGAGCTGCTCGGCGACCCGAGCAATGTCCTGCTAAACATTATCACGCATCTGTGCCGCGAGTTCGCCGACAGCCTCGACGGCAAGTCCGAGGACCTGAGCGTGAACGAGCTGAGCGGCGGTGCACGCATCTCGTTCGTGTTTCATGAGCTCTACACGACTGGCGTGCAAAGCATCGACCCGTTCGAGCAGGTCAAGGATGTGGACATTCGCACGATTTTGTACAACTCGTCCGGCAGCACGCCATCACTGTTTGTCGCCACGCAGGGGTTTGAAGTCATCGTGAAGCAGCAGATCAGGCGGTTCGAGGACCCGTCGCTGCGGTGCATCACGCTCGTGTACGAGGAGCTCGTGCGCATCATCGCTCATACTCTGACCCAGCCCGAGTTCCGACGGTATCCGCGCCTGCGCGACCAGCTGAACACGGAGTGCGTACAGTACCTGCAGGAGCTCACGGCGCCGGCGCGCAAGCTCGTGACGGACATGGTGGCCATGGAGGCCGCCTACATCAACACGGGCCACCCGGACTTTGTCGACGGCCACAAGGCCATGGAGGAGGTGTCACAGAAATATAGGGCCAAGGACGCGAGCACGACGAACCAGATGCTGCAGCCCATAAAGACGCAGACGTCGAGCTCGAAGGACGGGTTCTTCGGCTCGTTCTTCAGCACGAAGTCGTCGAAGAAGAAGATGGCCGCCATGGAGGCGCCGCCCTCGGTCCTGAAGGCGAGCGGCACGCTCAGCGAGCGCGAGCTCATGGAGACAGACGTCATCAAGCTGCTCATCAAGTCGTACTTCAACATTGTGAAGCGCACGGCCGCGGACATGGTGCCGAAGGCCGTCATGCTGAACCTCGTCGAGAAGGCAAAGCGCGGGCTGCAGAACGAGCTGCTGAAGCGTGTATATGCGACGCAGGCGTACAAGGATCTGATGCAGGAAAGCGACTACGTCGTGCAGCGCCGCGACGAGTGCAAGCGCATGATCGCCACGCTGCAGAGCGCGAGCGAGATCATTGCCAGCGTGCAGGCGATCTAAGCAGTCTCTCGTAGGACATGCGTGTGGCAGGCGTTCCGCCACAAGAAGCCCGCGGTGCTGCAAGCGCGCAGTCTCACATCGTTAGTTAGTGTAGTTCTATGGCTTAAGTATAGAAGCAGCGGCGGCTGCGGCGGCGGCTGCGGCGGCGACGAGGCCACGGGGCGCGAGCCCAGCGGTCCCAGCGGCCTTTAATTCAATTACAGAAGCTAAGTGGCTCAAACGCAATACAGGCCTGCGCAGCCTGCCGGCAGCGACGACGCGCAAACTATAAACTAACCGAGTGGTCGGCAGTAAGCAACATAAGAGCACCTAATATCAAGTAAAGCGAATCCCGAACCCGCGGATCTCATCGCAGAGGCCGCCCGTCACTAGACGAACGAGCACTGCGCTCTGTGCTCAGCCTACCAGCAAGCCTGGCCAGGTCGTGAAACGAAGTAGCAAATGCGTGAATAAGGTGCTGCTACTGGCGATGGCGCCAGGCCGGTGCCGACCCTTACCCCTACCCGCGTAACAAAGCCTCATCATGCATGTGCCCCACAGGCAGATCACCGTTGCTGGCGAAGGGTATATATATATAACTAACGCAAACCGCACTAGACACCGAAACAGAACGTAAGTGCAGTATGGGAGTCTCGTCACTGCTTCATACGCTCGCTACAAAGGATCCCGTGGCGGCCGAGCCGGCCGTGCAGGGGAAAGAGCCGACGAAGGAAGAAATCATTCTTAGCCGGTACCAGTCCGGGCCGAACCTGGGCGCCATCTTCGTACAGGAGAAGTGGATTGACAGCAGTCTGTTCAAGGAGGGCACGAACACGGGCGGCTCTGAGCTGGGCGCGCTCGAGTCCTGGGGCAAGCACGCGGATCAGGACGAGCTGAGGCGCAAGTGGGAGTCGCACTGGGAGTCGTTCGTGAGCCCCGAGGACTGGGATCACTTGCGCTCGAAGGGCGTCACGGCCGTGCGCCTGCCAATTGGTTTCTGGTCGCTACCGAATCCGAAGAAGTTCACGGCCAAAACGCCGTTCGAGAAGTACGCGAAGATTTACGAGAACAGCTGGAAGTACGTGGAGCGCATTCTGCATGACGCCGCCGACAAGGGCATTGGCGTGCTCGTGGACTTCCACGCCGTGCCGGGCGGCGCGAACGGCGACGAGCACAGCGGCACAAGCAGCGGCAAGGCCGAGCTCTGGGAGCACCACAAGTTCCGCGACCACGCCATTGAGGCGTACGTCGAGTGCGTGAAGCTCCTCGAGAAGCATCCGAACGTCGTTGGCCTGCAGCTCGTGAACGAGGCCCCGTGGGGCGAGGCCAAGATGAAGGGCTTCTATCTCGACGCGGCGTCGCACATTCGCCACGCGTCGAAGCTGGGCAAGCGCCTGCCGCTCGTGATCAGCGACGGCTGGAACTACAATGAGTGGGTCGAGACAGTGAAGGGCTTCGACAAGGAGGCGCGCGGTAACACGGGCTTCATCATTGACACGCACGTCTACCGCACGTTCTCGGATGAGGACAAGGCAAAGAGCGCCGAGGAGCACATCAACAGCGCGCGGCAGGCCGTGAGCCCCAGCGACGACGTGGACGCGATTGTGGGCGAATGGTCGTGCTGCCTCGACGAGGGCTCGTGGCAGAAGTCGCAGATCGACCGCGGCCAGGGCGAGAGCCAGTACGGCGTGAACCAGCTGCAGAACTACACGCAGCTGGCCGGCAACTTCTTCTGGACGTACAAGTTCGGCCAGGGCAATGGCGGCTCGTGGGACTGGCGCACGATGTCGCAGCAGGGCGTCACGGTACCGCGCGTCGCGCCGAACCGCGGCGACAAGCAGCAGGCTTTGCAGCAGGCGCTGGGTCAGCACAAGCAGTATTGGGAGTCGCAGGACAGCAAGAAGGACTGGGAGCACTGGCGCTTCGAGGAGGGCTTCTCGCAGGGCTGGGACGATGCCGAGACGTTTTCGCAGCACGATGGGTCGCGCATTGGCCGCATTGCCGCGTGGAAGGACGCGCGCGCGAAGCAGCACGCGAAGGAGAAGGGCGCGAGCGGCCAGCTGTGGGTGTACGAGCAGGCCCTCGTGCAGGGCATTCGCGCGCGCACAGGCGCGTGACAGGCGCGTGACGAGCGCGCGGCGTAAAGGGACTTTTTACCAGTTTTTGAATGCATTGGAGCTGTCGCTCTTGAAACGCGGGCGCCTAGCCGCATTTTCTTCTTCTCTATAGCGCAGGCGCACGGGCGTGCCTTCTTCAGCTCTCTATATTTCTTTGTTCTTTATTGTTTTGTTTATTTTTTTTTTTTGGCACAAATGTTTATGAATTCGCGGCTAGCGAATTATAGAATGGATGATGGACTAACTAGTATATAACTTACAAGAACATGAAAAGCAGTCCGAAGAGAGACGCGACGGCGCCGCTCGAGACACCCGTCGTCGCGGCCGCGTTCTTCTTCTTCGACTTCTTACCCGTGCTCGATGCTGATGCCGACGCCGACGCGGCGGACTGCACGGCCGTCGTGTTTACGAGGTTCGACTTGCCGTCGCGGCGCTTCGGCTGGCCGCTCGTGTCCGACGTCGTGCTGCCGTCCCAGCAGTACTTCGAGAAGCAGCGCTGGCACTGGTCCGTGGGCGTCTGGTTGCGGCGCTGCTGCTCGCGCAGCACGAGCGCGCAGCCAATGCACGAGCGCCACTCGGAGTCGAGCGTGCCGTTGTTCTGCGTGAACGTGTTGTATCCGTTCTCGATCATCGCGTCACGGTCCTCGTTCGAGTAGCTGAGCTTGAACGTGGACTCGTTAGACGAGAACGAGTGCTCCGAGTTGGCAATGTACACGATAACGGGCGGGATGTTGCTAGGGTCCGACGTGTTGAAGCGCGCCGTGTCGTTGTACAGCGACGACAGGTTCGTCAGGTTGCAGCCAAAGAACGTGGGCTGCAGCGTGAGGCCGCCGTAGAGGAAAGTGTTCGTGTCGGGCACGTACGGGAAGTGCGTGCCGTTGGCCTGCGAGTCGAACTGGCGCTCGTACGTGGCGACAAGCGACGCTCCGTCCGGCCACGAGTCGTTCGTGTCGGCCGAGTTGTCGAAGGCAAAGATGAGATCCACCTCACGCTGCGGCTGGTAGAGAGGCATAATTGGAATGTTCTCATTATCCTCGCCACCGTCAACCAGCGTCAAGTCGTGGTCGTCCGAGTCAACGACGCCGTCAATGCCGTAGAACGGGTTCGGGTCGAAGATAGACACGTCGTCGTTCGCCTTGCCCAAGTCCTGCAGAATGCTCTGCGCCAGCTTGTAGACCTCGCCGCTGAGACCCGTCGTGTTGAGACGCAGAATGAACTGGTTGAACAGCGTTGCTGATGTGCCGATCATGAAGCCGACGTTGTCGTAGTTCGTCGCGCAGTTGCCGCTCGAGTTCGACGACGTGGGCTTGCCGTCATCGACGTCTGAGCCCACGTAGCGCAGGTCGGCGAAGTGGTACGTGTTCGGGTCCCACGAGCCGATCTCGTAAGGGTTGAACTCGAACACGGAACTGTTCAGCGAGATGATCTGCGTGCCGATCTTACGGTGGTCCGTGACGTGGACGGGGAACGGCATCTCCGCGTTCTTGAACACGTCGTAGTCGCGCACGGCAGAGTACTGCAGACCCTGGCCGCCCTTCGACGCATTGAAGAACTGGTAGCCAAGACCGCGGCCCCACAGGTCCGTCAAACTCGTGTTCCAGCCGGCGTCCTTCTTGTCTTCAACATCGCTGATGATGTCGTCCCAGTAGCCGAACGTCTTGAAGATGTTCGCGCCACCCGGGTTGATGAGGCTGTGCTCAATGTTCCACAGCTTGTCGTCGTTCTGCAGCGCCTGCACGCTCGTGAAGTTGTTCACGACAATCGAGCCGACGAGCCAGTTGCCACCAGACAGGCCGGCCAGATACGTCGAGCCCTGCAGCAGACCGCCGAGCATGCCGTTGTCGTTCGCGTGGTCCGTACGGTTGTCGGCAGCCGCGAGCTGGCCAGCGCCAGCCAGCATGGCGCGGTAACCGCCGCCGCTGAACGCGAGGCCGTAGCGGATCGTTTTGTTGCCGAGGAAGCTCTTCGCGTCGAAGTTGCTCAGGTTACTCTTGCCGAGCCAGTCAATGATGACGTCGCGCGTGATCGAGTCGCGCTTCTGCAAAAAGTCCGTCTCGCCCTGCGACAGCGCGTCGGCCGTGCGCACGAGGTTGTAGTTCGACGTCGGACACGACGTTTGGTACGGTACATAAGGCGAGTCGTCCTTGGCGAGCACCGTGGCGACCTGAAGCGCAAGCACTCCGACCCCAAAGATGTTCATCTCGCGATCTTTGTTTGCCGGCGAAGAACGGGTCTGGGCTGTATATGAAGAGGTTGTCTCGGATCTAAGGATCGTCACGATCCGGGGCGGTCGCCGACACCCTAACCTGCTTCTTACCTCACCGAACCCTGTATGTGCAGTGCATAGTTGCTAGGGTCCTCGCAAGTCGATGCGGCGGACGCGCGTCATTGGCGCCTTCTGCTCAATTCGGAAAGCATATGCATACCTCTTGAAGGGCTCGCAGAGCTGACACTGCCGCCCGCGCAATTGGCGTGCGTGCGTTTTCACATCGCGCGGCCGGTGGACAGGCGTTACGCGGTTGTTTAATCCGGGGCTCGAGGCTAGATTTAGTAAATTTTTATTTTTCGCTGCAACAGCGACGAACAAAGGTCAAAAAAACGGCCGCGGTGGTTTACCAGAACCTAAACCTACGGTGGTGCCGTGCAAATACTACTCAAAAAATTGTCGGCGTGGATCTTCACGTGGCCGTGAATGCCGCCGTGCCGGCAGCTGCTAGGCTGCGGCCGCGGAACTCAAGCCCCGCGGCCGCGGCTGTTGTAGTGCTGCAATTGCGGCTCGACCTGCTTGCCAAGCTGCCGGGGCGTGCGTTTGCGGTCCCGCCTGGTAGCCAGTCGTCTGCCCAGGGTATGAAATGATGCTGCGGATCATCATCATGTGCCCGAGCCAGCTCCCACCACGGGAACGTCATCATGTATCTCGCCTCGTGCAGGCGAGCGCGGGTATGCATATGCGTGCGGCAATCCGCATGCGGGCTCAACCCAATTATAGCTGCGAGGCTTCCCTGAGACACCCCGCATGCGCAGCCCCGGCTGCGCCCATGTTTGCGGGCAGTGCTTCCAAAAGTAGACATGGGCCACCGTCAATGAGGGCCACGCAGCGCGCGGCCCCAGGCTTAGCTCTGCGGCGCCGGGTGAGTGCGCGGCCGGCGGTCACCGGCCGGCTGAGGACGGCCATGCCCGTTTCCTAGACGCTCGCTCCGTCACGTGACGCGGGACTCTGGCCCACTCAGCTGCTGCGCTCGAGACCGCAGCTTCGTCTTCATGCGCGAACGCTGCGGGATACGGTGAGCAACGCTCGGCAGGCGGAAATTAAGCCGACGGTCTCCGCGGGTTAGCGCACATGCATTATTCACGCAACGGGAAATTGTGGAGCGTGCGTGCCGGGCTCGCGACTTGTGCTCGTGCTAGAAAAAATTAACGTTTAGGTGGATAAATAAAAAAAAAAACTCTGAAATTCCGAGCTGGTCAGTCGCGTCTTTGGGCTCTTTTTTGGTTGGGGAATGCTGCCGCGAATAGAAGGCAGATTCTCGCCAGGCCGCTTTCGCAGCCCGTGAATGGTCTCGTAGCACATACGTTACTAACCTTAATGCACTGAATAATGCACCAAACTTATCACTTCCGCAGCAGCGCACGTTTCTTCGCAGGCCGTGCTGCATATCCTGCCCGCCTTGTATTCGGGTACGATAAATAGAGCTGATAGTTTCGCGCCGTGCGCATGGCGTTATTCGGTAACAAAATGGTTTGGTACCAAAATAATGTGTAGTAAACAATGCAACGACTCGTATTTACGCTCAGCGCTATATTATAATGTATCACTTAGCGGCGCTGGCCACGCGCGGCGGGTTCGGCGAGTCGGCCAGCGGCATGCTTGATGTTGTGCCCTCGCTGTCTTCGCGCCGCGAGCGCCGCCGTGGCGACGGGTTTGATGCGACGCGAATCTGGCGCGCGAGCGCCATCTGCTGCGAGCGCGTTGTGTAGTCGGTGATGTTGCGCCGCTGGCGCGCCACGGCGATGCCGCTGTTTTCTGCGTTTGCGTCGGGGTCTATGCGTTTCGAGCCCGACACGGAGCGCGAGGACACGCGCGAGCGTGCCTTGCCGACGAGCGCCTTGCTGCCGCGCGACGCCGTGCGCGACGACGAGCGTTTTGCCTGCAGGACCTCGGGCTCATCGTCGCCTACCTCGCAGTCGTACAAGCTCTCCTCGTCCGAGTTCGTGCCCTCGTGTGCACCGTCGCGGCCAGCGTCCTCAATGGAGTAGTAGCGCGACGCTTGCGGCGCCGTGCGCACGCGCAGCGGCGACGGCGACTTACGGGGCTGGCCCGGCGTGGGCTGCGGCAGGCATGCGTTCGCCGACGACGGGCTGCGGGGCCCAAGGATGTTGCGCTCGGGCGTGCGTGGCTGCAGCTGCAGACTCTGGCTGGCCTGGCGCGCGGCGACGCTGGCGTCGACGAGCGGCGAGTAGCCGGCCAGGCTCTCGTCCGGCGTGCGCGACAGGCGCATGGTGTAGCGCCACTCGCGGAACTCGTTTTGGTGCTGGTAGAGCCAGTGCTGCTGCGGGCCGACGACCATGCCCGGGCGCAGAAAGCGCATATACGCAATCGCCTCCTGCGCCGTGAACCCGTATGTGTAGATGAGATGCGCGCCAATGAGGCAGCCCGTGCGGCCGAGACCAGCCCGGCAGTGCACGGCCACCTTGCCGCCGTCCTTTATGACGCCCTCAACGGCGCCAATGAATCCCTTCACAAACGCCATCGTGGGACACGTTCCGTCCTCGAAAATGAGGTCCACGTGCTTGATGCCGATGTCCTCAAAGATTTTTTTGTCGTAGAGGTGCGAATTAAGCCGCACGACGAGCTTCACGTCGTGTTTCTGGAAGTACTCGAGCACGGGCTCGATGCTGGGGCTGTCCGTGACGGGGCTTGCGAAGGCGACAAAGTGCTTGCCCACGGCGTTCAGGTCGCCGTACTCGACCAATTCGTACTGCTCGTACTCCTCGAGGTCGAAGCGCCGCATCTCGAGCAGCTTCTGGCTTTTCGCGCGCCACAGTGCGTATACAACGTCCTGCACCGTGATCGTGAAGTCGGCAACGCTGTAGCCCGCGTCGCGGAAGGGCATGACGGGCGGCGCCTGCGCAATGGGCGCCAGTGCCTGGTGCGGCAGCCAGCTCTGAATGACGACCATGTAGCTGGCGAGCAGACAGGTGGCGTTGGCGCGGCTCTTTGCGTCCGTGTAGCTGTAGAACACGACGGCCTTTCCTTGGTTCTCGGGCTTGCCCAGAATGTCGTGCAGAATGACGGCAAAGCGGTAGACATGCGCGATGCTCAGCGGGCCAAAGTCGTGGTGGAAGTTGTTGTACACGAGCGTGTCGTCCACGGTGAGAAAGACTTGGGTATCGGTGTCGTCAGGAACATAGTCGTACGCGCCAAGGTAGATTTTGTCGCGCAGATACTCAATTAGCGGCATGCACGCCATGTTTCCTAATGCGCAGACGGGATGTGGAGGTGCCTGAAACACTAGGTCGGCCTGGCCAAGGGTCTGGGAGGTGTTGGGCTTTGTATTTATTTACCTGTGGTTACGTACTGCTGTTTTTATTTACAGTGGTGTCCTGTTTGGGTAGCGTGGGCAAGGGCTCAGCTAACGGTTCAACGCCAGGGGAGCCGTCCGGCCCTAAAATTCATGCACATCAGTGCAGCGGCCGGTATCGTCGAGCATTGGAAGCATAGCGGGCGCCGCGGCGGTCCCAACTGCCGCGCAAATAGAAGTGGTGTCTGCAAACCAGCGCCTACGTACGGCTGCATGACATGTAAACATGAGGCGTCCAGGGCAAGGAGCCCATACACAGTAGTGACAGCTCATCCCGGCGCTAAGCGTATCGCGCCTGCATCCCTGCCCATCGCGAACCGCTCTATTGTGGTCGGCTGCGAAGCTGACGTCGTGTTCGCCACGGCGGCCGAAACTCGGCTCACCGCTAAGGCCTGCTTTTTCTTAGGCGCTCTGAACACGAGGTTCGCATCTACTGATACCCATATACACGTATGTACGAACTATACCACCTGTACAATCGGTTCTCCTACGTATGAGTGCAGTCCCTCCGCTTAGTGCATATGTGTGGCGGTGGCACGCGATAAGCGGTGGTGAACACCGCATGACAGCCTGCACCTTTCGAGATATATTTATTTGGCCGACGTGGGCGGCAGAAACAGACGGACTCTAAAGCAAAGTATTAAACCACCGAACAAGCAAGTACTACCGGCTCACAAGCACTGAATACGACTCGCCGTGAGACGCAATGCCCCGCTGCTTGTGATGTGTGTGGGTGATGCTAAAAATGGCCAATTTGGCTTATTATAATTGTGGAAAATGAGAAATGGTGCAAAAGCCGCATGAGCTAGGAATACGCGCGCGGAAGGCTTCCACGCGCAGGCGCACTGCAAAGACCTGCGAACAACTTGATTCGTGTCTTAACATCGGCGCAGCGTCGCCGCTGCCGTTGGCGGGCCTGCACTACCCGCCAATAGCCGACGACCCGTTAAGCGCTGGGTCAGCTGGCCTCCTCGGCTGCTCGACAGGGCCCTGCCGAGAATCCACCTGGCTACCCCACATTTTCATGTCACGTGCCATGGTCATGGCGGGGGCACTGAAAAGGCCCATGCTCCCACCCGAGGATAAGGAACTGAACTACATCCATCCTGGAAACAACGATGAGCGGATTGGAACTTGTCCTACTTGGAGCGCTCTCGGCCGGGTACATAGACTCTCGCTATGACTTTTTCTTCGACCTGATGCGCGCGAAGCAGCTGATTGGGGCCACCCTGGCCTGGAACATCGCGAAGCGCCGCGGCAAGATCAGCATGTGGTACCCGTTCGAGCATTGGGCGAAGACACAGCCCAATCGCACGTTTCTCGTGTACCCGGAGCCAATTACCGAGCCCAGCCTGAAGCCGGAGCAGCCGCTCGAGGACCAATTCCTCGTGCGCTCGTACACGTACGGCGAGACGTACGACCTCGTGCTGAAGTACTCGAACCTGTTGGCCACGGAGTACGGTGTGAAGCAGGGCGACTGCGTGGCGCTTGACTTCGTGAATAAGCCTGAAATGGTGATTGTCTGGCTGGCCCTGTGGAATCTTGGTGCGTTCCCGGCGCTCATCAACTACAACCTGCAGGGCAAGTCTCTGCTGCACTGCGTGAAGGTGGCAAACTCGAAGCTGTTTATCGTCGATGAGGAGGTGAGCAGCAACGGGCTTGCCATTGCCGACGAGCTGAAGTCGCTTGGCACGACGACCGTGGTTACGGATAAGGACCAGCTTGAGCGCGCGCGCCGCGACTACGCGCCCTTGACCGTGGAGAAACACATCAAGGAGTCGTCGCCGGCCTGCTACATTTACACGTCGGGCACCACGGGCCTGCCCAAGGCGGCGCACTTTTCGTGGAAGAAGGCGTTCTGGGGATCCATGCTCTACGGCAACGTGAACCAGTACCGCCACGATGACGTGTTGTACTCGGCCATGCCCTTGTACCACTCGACGGCGGCGGCGCTTGGATTCTTGGCCATTTTGCAGAAGGGCGGCGCGTACGCCATTGGCCACAAGTTCTCGACGTCGACGTTCTGGACACAAGTTCGCCTGACGAACGCGACGGCTATTCAGTACGTTGGCGAGACGTGTCGCTATCTTCTGAATGCGCCGCCTTCTCCTGATGAGCGCCGGCATCGCGTGAGGGCCGCGTTTGGAAACGGCATGCGCCCGGATGTGTGGATGCAGTTCAAGGAGCGCTTCAATATTGGCGTCATTGGCGAGTTTTATGGCGCGACGGAGTTCCCCAGCGCCATTACGAACCTGCAGAGCGGCATTTATGGCGTTGGCTCGTGCGGTGCCTACGGCACGCTGGCCACGGCGATCATGCGCCACTCGAAGTGGAACATTGCGGCTATTGATCCGGACACGCAAGAGCTGTGGCGCGACCCGAAGACGGGGTTCGCGCGCCCGACGCGGGTGGACGAGCCCGGCGAGTTCTTGTTCAAGGTCGACAAGGCGAACGTAAACGAGGAGTACCAGGGGTACGCGAATAACAAGGAGGCGACGAACGAGAAGCTGGCATTCGACGTGTTCAAGAAGGGCGACGCCTACGTGCGGACAGGCGACCTGCTGCGCTTCGATGAGAACAACCACGTGTACTTTGTGGACCGCCTGGGCGACACGTTCCGCTGGAAGAGCGAGAACGTGAGCACGAACGAGGTCGAGCAGGCCATCACCGAGATCGGCGGCGTGGACGTGGCCGTGTGCGTCGGCATCAAGGTGCCGAAGCATGAGGGCCGCGCCGGGTTCGCCGTCGTGAAGCCTATCGACCCGGAGAAGCTGCCGGACATTCACCGCCTTGGCAAGCTGCTGCTAGCGCGCCTGCCGCGCTACGCCGTGCCGCTGTTCATCAAGTTTGTGTCGGAGGTGCCGACGACGGGCAACAACAAGATCCAGAAGAAGATCTTCCGGGACCAGAAAATCCCTGCCGGGCCAGACGAAACCATATACTGGCTCGTCGGCGAGGAGTACAAGCCGCTGACCACGGAGGCGTGGGACCGCGTCGAGTCGGGACACCATAAGCTATAGGGAATTGATAGATGTAGTGCAAACTTTATTATGTATACCCACTATCTCGTCGGCTGCAGCAGCTAGTGCAGACACCTTGCGTCTAGCGGCGTGCTGGCAAGGTCAGTTATTATGAGCACTTTGTTTTCTTTAAAAACGGCTAGAAAACGAGGCCGGCCTGCGCCGCTGTGGGCGGCCGGGCCTGCCTGTCGAGCAGGAAGGGTCATAGTAGGGTTATCATTACGGGGCACTACAAATTACCGTCGCAGCTAAGACAGCAGCTTGACCGTCTCGGCGGCGATGGCGTCGCCGACCTCGGCCGTCGAGGACTTGCCGCCGAGATCGGCCGTGCAGACGCCGCTCGTGAGCACGTTCTTCACGGCGCGCTCGACGGCGTCGGCGGCCTTCGGCTGGCCCAGGGACAGGCGCAGCATCATGGCCGCGCTCAAAATCGTGGCCACGGGGTTCACCTTGTTCGCGGCGAGGTCCGGCGCCGAGCCATGGCACGGCTCGTAGAGGCCGAACGCCGAGTTTGTGTCCGGCAGGCTCGAGAGCGACGCCGACGGCAGCAGGCCAAGCGAGCCCGGGATGACGCTCGCCTCGTCGCTGATGATGTCGCCGAACATGTTCGTCGTGCACACGACGCCGTTCAGCTGGCGCGGGTTCTTCACGAGGATCATGGCCGCCGAGTCGATGAGCTGGTGCTCGAGCTTCACGTCCGGGAACTCCTCGGCGAACACGCGCGTCACGACGTTGCGCCACAGGCGGCTCGACGCCAGCACGTTCGCCTTGTCGAGGCTCCACACGGGCAGCGGCGGGTTCGCCTGGCGGGCCAGGAACCCGGACATGCGCGCAATGCGCGTGATCTCGCCAACGCTGTACTTCTCCGTGTCCCACGCGGCCGCGTCGTCGCTCTTTGCCGACGCGTCGGCCTCCGTGCGCTCGCCAAAGTAGATGCCGCCGGTCAGCTCGCGCACAATCGTGATGTCCGTGCCCACAACGTTCTCCTCCTTCAGCGGGCTGAGCTTCGCAAACTCGGGCGAGATGATGTTGCACGGCCGCAGGTTCGCGTACAGATTCAGCTCCTTGCGGATCTGCAGCAGGCCCTGCTCGGGCCGCACCTTGCCCGTGCCCCACTTCGGGCCGCCAACGGCGCCGAGCAGCACGGCGTGCGCCTTCTTCGCGGCGGCAAGCGCCTCGTCCGGGAGGGGCACGCCGGTCGCGTCAATGGCGGCGCCGCCAATGAGGTGCTGCTGGAAGTCGAAGGCGACCTCGCTCGACACGCTCTCCACCGCCTGCAGGACCTTCACGGCCTCGGCCGTCACCTCGGGGCCAACGTGGTCGCCCGGGAGTAGCACAATAGTCTTTGTCTCGGGCATACTATTCGTTTCTTTTTTAAACAACACCTCGGTAGAGAGCTCGGTTAAGCCACAAATGTGGGTCGTCAAAGATGGGGCGGGTGTGTATGCGGGGGGTATGGGTCATGCGCCGGTCTCGGCAGCCACGCGATGCGATGTCGGGAACGCCGCGGACACAGCCCATGGCCGCTGCCGCACCCCTAAAAGCGGCGCTTGGCGCACGCAAAGCGACACGCACGTTTCAGTTAAGCTGCGTTTTGCAAATATGGTCGCCTTAACTAGCCTGTACCGCGCTGGTTGATTTAGGCTAGTAACGTAGGAGCTCGCAGTTTTTCTTATGCATGTTAATGTTATGTCCGTCCGGTTATGTTCATTTTATGTCCCTGGCAGAAGCATAGGAGCATTCGTGTAGCCATTTTGCTCCTCAGGAATTTGTTTTGTTTAGTTGTGCTACGGTTTGCTTCGTGCTCGCTTCAGGCGGCCGGTACGGCGGCAAGCGCGTCGATGATCTGCGCCGACGACCACGCTTGCGTAGGAGACGAGTCCGGGCACAGCTCGCCGTTCTTCTGCGTCAGCTCGGTCAGACCGGCCCACGGCGACTCGCGGATCCACTTGACGTGGCCCTGGATACGCTCGCGAAGCACCTTGATCACGTCGTCGCGCGTCTTGCCGGCGCGCAGCAGTGTGCGTACGTAGGCCTGCAGGAACTCGCCCTCGACCCAGACCCACTCGGGGCCTTGGTGGTAGTTGCGGCCGCGCGACGTGGCGAAGTCCGTCGACTCGACGCCGTTGATATAGTACGGCCGGTAGTTCCAGTCGCTAGGGTCGAGCGTCGCAAAGCCAACCGGCCCGCGCAGCACCTTATCCGCCAGCTGCAGCGTCTTCGTGATCTTGGACAGGTCGAACAGCTCCGGCGCCACATTCACGGCAATGGCAAACTGGCCGCGGAACTGGTAATCCTCGTAGGGTTTGCCCGAGCGGTACACGTCCTTGTAGATGCCGCGCCGGTTCACGATGTTCCAGTCCACGTCGTAGTCCTTGCCCTCGGCCGCCTCGCGCGACTCCGGCACCCAGTAGCAGCGCTCAAACGACTTTTGAATGAGGTCGTTCCAGTGCTCGAGCGTGACCTGCTCGCCCTTCTCGTTCTTCACCGACTCCGGGAACGGGTAGCCCTCCTCCTTGCGCACTTGAATGACCCACCGCAAGCAGCTCTTCAGCAGTCCTGTGATCTCAATCGCAGCGCCGTCGCGCGGCGTGCCGGGCACACCCTCGCTTCCGGCCATGGGCGACTCGCCCATCTTGTCCATCCAAGTGCCGCAGTTGTCCTGGTTACCGCCAAACACAATACCGGTGTCCCAGTCCGTCCAGATGCGCTGGTTGAACCCATTCGATTTCATGTGCATGTCGATTTTCGGCCCGGCGTCGTGCTCGCGGAACTGGATGCCGCCGGCGTGGCGCTTCAGGATCTCGAACACGAGGTCGCCCACCGTCGAGTACGAGGAACTCGGCTCGTCCGTGTACGAGTCGTCCAGCGGGAACCGCCGCCGCACCTCCTCGTGCAACACGTCGTAGGAGTTCGTGGCCTTGCAGAAGTCCTGCACGCTCTGCGCAAAGAACCATGTGGCGTCGCGCGCATTGTAGCGCGGGTTGCGTCCCGAGTCGAGCAGGTTCGGAATAAGCCCGTACTTCAGCGTAGCGCCGAACCCGAGAATGTGCTCTTTGGCACGATCCAGCCGGTTCATGCGGATAAGTAAACCGCTAAGCGACAGGAAGCAGTCGCGGCCCCAGCACCGCATGACACCCTCGCTGAAGTGCGGCAGGCCAGCAGCCATGGTCGCCGTGGTCCGGTTCGGGAACAGCGAGCAGTTGGGCAGCACGCCCACCATCTGCACGCTTGTCAGAACCAGCCGGCGGTAGAAGTCGGATATCTTGGCCGGGTCCAGGCTCATGAGCGATACAGCCCGCGTCGTCGCTGCATCGTAGAGTCCAAGTATCGTAGCAGCAAAGTAGCGCGGCCGCAAGAAGCTTGGAACTTGGCGCGTCGCCTCAAGGCGCTCGCCTAGCCATTGTTTGACGGCCTTCGTGGGCGAGCGCTCCGTGAGGTACTCAAAGGCCCAGAGCCCGTTTCTCAGGTTGTCGCACAGGGCGTGACCAAGGTCCTGCGTGAGCACGATTTTGCGCAGCAGAGACTCCCAGCCTTGCAAGCCTGCATACACCAGATTGCCGTAGCCCGGGATGTTGTAGGTCCCGCGCTTCCATTCCGTCGCGGCACGCTCCTCGCCCTCGGCGTGGTAGAGCAGAGCATTCAGCTCAAGAAGATTGAGACTCGCCACGGCCTTGTCAGCACCCGCACGCACAAGCTGCTCGATCTTTGAAGCATCGAAGGTCCTCGACGTGCGCCACACAGCCACGGACCCCTGCGGGAACTTCGAGGAGTCTATCGTGATCGTCGAGCTCGTGCCGTCGAACTCAAGGCTGACGGGCTCGAGGTCGCGCAATTCAGTGGGAACTGGCACAATCTTGGTCTTGTCGTCTTCGGCATCGCCAGTCTTCACAAGCGACCACCCAGCATACCAGGAAGCCTTCGACGCCTCGAGACGAATGGGCTCGAGCGCCTGGTCGCCGGCGTCCCAAAACTTCGTGCGCGCAACCAGGAACACGCCCTCGCCGCTCTCGGGGTTCACGCGGTGCACAGTAATGTACTGCCCATGATAGTCCGTGTAGCTTTCGAACATGTTCTCGCGGGCCATATCCTTGTGCAGCTGGTTCAGCACGCGCTTCGCCTTCGTGATTCCGCCGCCCAGAACGTAGCGGCGCTCCTCCGAGACTACGTTAAGGGCATGCGGATAGCATTCATCCGAGCCGAAAGTGGAGCCAGATGCGACTTGGCACATCGCCACCAGCCCGGCCGTTGACAGCGTATCCTCGACCGTGCGCTTCTCAGCCATCGTCTCGTTGTCGTGCGTGACTTCCATGAGCCAGGCATGCGTTTTGCTGCCAACCACGAGCGGCTCAACAAACGAACCAATGGCCAGTCCGCCGTTTACGTGCACAGTAGTCGACAAGTCCTTGGGGTCGCCCGGCATGATGGCCTCGCGCAGGAGCGAGGCAATGCCGAGCCTCTCGACATACAGCTTGTCCATCTCCTGCGACCCGCTGAACAGCTCCGCCACAACATAGAGGTTAGGACGCACCTTGCGCGCCTCGTCGAGGATGTACTCGCCCACGTGCAGGGGCGTCGAGTGCGCATTGTCGAGCCGCAAGCCCGAGAAGTGCTTGGCAAGCAGGCGCGCGTAGTCGCCCATGCGGCGCCAAATGTACGGCGAGTCCTCGGGGCCGCTGCCGTAGCGCAGCTTCGTGCAGTCGCCCCACACAATGAGCTCGCGCCGGATGTATGCCTTGCACTGCGGACCGGCGTGATCAATTAGCGGGTTGCCGCCCCAGACCCAGCCGTTGCAGGCCAGCGCCGGGCCGTGCTGGCGGTTAAAGTAGGACTCGATGATGGGCGTCTTTGCGTTGACGTCCGTGCCGATATGTGGCCCGTCACCGTCGAGGCGCAGGTAGCGCTGGCGGTCCTTGATCGAGCTGATCGCAGCAGCGACATCGGCATTGTACTCTTCGTAGAGTGCCTCGTTCACCTGGTTCACGAGTTCAGTGGCTGAGAACGCCGAGCCGGCCACGTACTCGGCGAGCAGAGTCGAGTCCAGCGTGCGGCCGAAGCGTGGCCCCAGCACGTCGAGGTTGCGGCCGGCCTCGGCGGCCAGCTTCGACGCGACCTCCTCGAGCGTGTGCGGCAGGTCCGTGGCCGGAGTTCCCTGGAACGGCTGCTCGGCAACCGTGTCGGCCAAGCGCTTCACGTCGACGACATAGAATTCCCAGAGCTTCACGGCCTCGGCCGCGTCACGCACGACCTCGTCGATTTTGCCCAGGTCCTCGCCAGAGGCGATGCTGAAGCCGCCGGCCTTAAGCAGCTGCGTGTCGAGTTCAATGGCGGCCTCCAAGTGCGGCGCCGTTTTGACGGAGTAGCCCGCCTCAGGATGCTCCTTCAGCCACGGCGAGTCGCTGGCCGTGTGGTTCAGCACGACGTCGCTCAGCGCCAGAATTCCCAGCTCCGAGAGCTGCTCGACAAGGTATTCGATGTCGGCCTCCTGGTTCGGGAAGGTTGTTTTGTCCCAGCTGAGCTGGTCGAGCAGGCTGAACGGCGAGCCAGACTCGCCGCGCGGCTGCAGGGGAACAAAGTGGATCATGTTGTAGCCCTTGTATGCAATGTCCTCGAGGGTTTTGCGCCACTCCGGCGAGCGCACGGTGTCGCCCGGCACGAGCTTCGACAGCAGCGACTGTACGGCGAGCCCGTTCGCCGTGATCTGCTGACCGCCAATTTCGAACCCGCACTTCACGACGAAGTTCCACTCCACGTCGTCGCCAATGAGCACCGTGAACGCGCCCGAGTGGTGCACTGTGATGTCGACCTCGCAGTTGCCCGTGAGCTCGCTGTGCAGCTCGTACTCGTAGAACTTTGCGCGGTCGAACTCGCTGCCCTGCGGCGGGTAGTTACACCGCAGGGGCACGCCGAGATTGAGCACGGGCGACGTGCCCGGAATGACGATGCGCAGCGTGTACGGCTGCACGGGGATCGGCAGCTCGAGGACCTCGCCAGGGCCCAGCTCGGGCTCGGCCGATTCCGATAGAAGTAGCGTGTTCACCGGCGGGGACATTACGGGTCTGGAATCGAGCCGCCGCCGTAGCGTCAAGATATATATGGAGCAGGGTTAGGCGTACCCCGGACAGCCATTATATCTGCACAACGGATTTGTCACTGCCGTCTAGAGGTCGTAAGCCAGGCGGGCCGCGCTAAGGGCGGGCGCGCCGGAAAGGTTTTCGCCCGTACGACGAGCATTACATGTGGGCTACGAGGGCTGAGCCTCATTGCCGACTTTGCGCTAGTTGTGCTGCTTCCCGTCTTTTTCCCCAGCAGTGCGCAGCGCCAGCTGCGCGCATTCACCCTCGTCCCCGCCGCCGTGGCCTTGATTACTGTACGCAGCCCTGCATGCAAATTGACCGCTACATTGGGCTTTCACCGATCTGAACCCGTGCCCATGCGCCGCAGCTCCAGCGGGAGGGTTGCTGCCCAAAACGCGCACATGGAGAGCCCTGCGATGCACCCTCTCGCTTTAGGCAGTGGGCGGGTCGTGCTCGGGCGGGAAGCGCACTCACTGGACTCGAGCCGTAATGGTTGGTTGACTTTTATTTATAAGTATAACATCTATTTGCACAGGACGCGGGCGTCCCGCGCACGCAAACTGAACCGAGCCGAGCGTTAAAAATCCACAGGTAGATTAGTAGACACGCTTGCCGGGGGGCACGGGCTTGGCCTCGTTCTCGTCAAGCGTGTGGCGGATGTTCTGGCGGTAGTCGAGGCGCACCTCGTCGCCGCTCTTCGGCTGCCACGACAGCGTGTGCTTCATCCAGTTCACATCGTCACGCTCGGGGTAGTCCTCGCGCGCGTGCGCGCCGCGCGACTCCTTGCGGGCGGCGGCGCTGTGCGCCGTCTGCGTCGCGCACGTCATGAGGTTCTGCAGCTCGAGCGACTCGACGAGGTCCGAGTTCCAGATCATGCTGCGGTCCTGCGTGCCGAGCTCGGGCAGGTAGTTGTCGACGCGCTTGATGTTCTTAACACCCTCATCGAGCGACTCCTGCATGCGGAACACGGCCACATCGTTCTGCATCGTGCGCTGCATGTCCTCGCGAATGGCCGCCGTCGAGCGCGGGCCCTGCGCCGTGCGCACGAAGTCAAGGTTGTCGATAGAGAACTGACCAATAGTGTCGCTGACCTTCGGCAGCGGCACACCGGGCTCCTGCGTGTCGCTAATGCGCTTCTCAACAGCACGGCCGAACACGACGAGGTCCAGCAGCGAGTTTGCACCGAGACGGTTCGCGCCGTGCACACTCACGCAGCCGGCCTCACCGCATGCGTACAGACCCTTCACGACCTTATCCTCGCCGTTCTCGCGCGTCAGAACCTCACCGTGGTAGTTCGTAGGGATGCCACCCATGTTGTAGTGCACGGTCGGGAGCACGGGAATGGGCTCCTTCGTCACGTCGACGCCAGCAAAGATCTCGGCCGTCTTCGAGATGCCGGGCAGACGCAGGTGCAGCACCTCAGGCGGCAGGTGCGAGAGCTGCAGGTAGATGTGGTCCTTCTTCGGGCCGACACCGCGGCCCTCGCGGATCTCGAGCGTCATCGAGCGCGACACGACGTCGCGCGAGGCGAGGTCCTTGGCCGTGGGCGCATAGCGCTCCATGAAGCGCTCGCCCTCCGAGTTCAGCAGGTAGCCACCCTCGCCACGCGAGCCCTCGGTGATGAGGCAGCCGCTGCCGTAGATACCCGTGGGGTGGAACTGTACAAATTCGAGGTCCTGCAAGGGCAGGCCCGCGCGCGACACCATGGCCATACCGTCACCCGTACAGGTGTGTGCCGACGTGGCCGAGAAGTAAGCGCGGCCGTATCCGCCCGTGGCAATCACGGTGTTGTGAGCAAAGAAGCGGTGCAGCGTGCCATCCTCCTGGTTGTAGGCAATGACACCACGGCACTCGCCGTCCTCCATGAGCAGGTCGAGCGCGAAGAACTCAATGAAGAACTGCGTGTTGTGCCTCAGGGACTGGCCGTAGAGCGTGTGCAGCAGCGCGTGGCCCGTGCGGTCGGCCACGGCACAGGTGCGGTAGGCCTGGCCGCCCTTGCCGTAGTTTTTGGACTGGCCGCCGAACGCACGCTGATAGATGCGGCCCTCCTCGGTACGGCTGAACGGCACGCCAAAGTGCTCAAGCTCGATAATGGACTGCGGGGCCTCGCGCGCCATGTAGTGGATGGCGTCCTGGTCGCCGAGCCAGTCGCTGCCCTTCACGGTATCGTACATGTGCCAGTGCCAGTCGTCAACGTGCATGTTACCCAGCGCCGCGTTGATACCGCCCTGCGCCGCGACGGTGTGGCTACGCGTCGGGAACAGCTTTGAAATGCAGGCCGTCTTGAAGCCGGACTGCGCGAGACCGAAGGCGGCGCGTAGACCGGCTCCGCCCGCGCCCACGACGACCGCGTCGTATTCGTGGTCAATCACATGGTACTTCTTCGTCAGGCTGGACGCGGCGTTCTTGCCCTTGATTTCGTCCACCGACGCCGTGACCTGACGGCGCGCACTGCTGCTGAACGCTCTCCGCGTGACCCGCGTCGAGTACCTTAGCATCTTGGCGTTCGTGCGTGGGGTTGTGGGATAAAAAGAGAGTGTAACTGTGGGTAACCCCAGACTGAATAGTCAGCGGCCCGCGCGGGTCGTAGACAGGGCCCAATTCACCGTCCCGTAATTGGTCCACGCCTGCAGCATCACGTGCCTACCCAGTGCGCGGTGCGAGCGTCGGCTCATCGCGCGACGTCGCGCGCGGCGGCCACGCCGGCGTGCGGCTTTGACTTGCTCCCTGCTGGTGGCCATAGACACAGCGTATATATCGCGACTTTTGCGGCCTCTGGACATTTTGGTTGTAGCTCCTCAATGCGTCAATAAAAGGCGCTGGCGCTTTTCTGTAGCCACAGCACGCCGTCGTGCGGCGCTTCCATTTACAAACATTCATAAGACATATAAATATCATAACTTGACCCGTGCTTTTAAAAGCCGCTGCTGCGGACCCAGTTATTTCCTGGCTCTTCTTCGCTCAGGGTGCGTGCGACGACGCGCGTGTGGACCGACCATGGCTTCAGGGTAACCATATCCTGGACTTTTGAAATTTCATGTTCACGCTGGCGACGGTGTCGGACTCGATCCGGCTCGACCCAGACACCTTTGACCGGTCGCATCATGAGGCGCTGTCGCAGGCCATAAACGAGAAGTTCGCCAACAAGGTTCTGCCCGACGTGGGCCTGTGCATAGCGCTGTACGACGTGCACGCCGCCAGCGACGGCATTCTGCGCGACGGCGACGGCGCCATTTTCGTGGACTGCACGTTCCGCCTAGTTGTGTTTGCGCCCTTCGTCGGCGAGATTCTCGTGGGCTGGATTTCGAGCTGCACGCCCGAGGGGATCAATGTGCGCATGGAGTTCTTCGACGACATATTTATTCCCAGCCAGATGCTGTTTGAGGGCAGCCAGTTCGTGGCCAAGGAGCAGGCGTGGGTCTGGAACGTGAACGACATGGAGCTGTTTCTGGATACCAACGAGAAGCTGCGCTTCCGCGTCGAGCAGCTCGCGTACGGGAAGCAGGGCATGAAGGTAGTTGGCAGCTGCTCCGTTGAGGGCCTGGGGCTCATTGCCTGGTGGCAGTAGCCCAATTCTTATTTATTTAACTTGTGTATGAACTACGCGGGCGGGCCGTGCGCTGCTAGGGCCCCCGCGTTCGGCCACATACAACTTAATTTTTTTTTGGTGCTGCTGGTGCTGGCTGCGTGCTCACACTTGCGCTTTACGAGGCTGCTGTCGTGCCTTGAACATGCGCATTCTGCAGCCGCGCCTTGAACTTGTGCATTCTGCAGCCGAGTTCTTTATAAACATTTCTTCTCTAGGCATACAACTAGTTATACTGCATGTACTCGGATGTGCTCGAGAACTTGAGGTTGCCCTTGATGACCTTGTCGACGGCGGCCAGGAAGTCCTTCTCCGTGGCGAGCTTCCGCCGCGCGCGGATGGCGTACATGCCGGCCTCCGTGCACACGGACCGCAGCTCCGCGCCCGTGCTGTTAGGACACAGGCGCGAGATGAGCTCCCAGCGAATCCCGCGCTCGACGCTCATGCTCTTGGAGTGAATGCGGAAGATGTTCGCGCGGCCGTCCACGTCCGGCAGCGAGAACTCGACCTTGCGGTCAATGCGTCCCGGCCGGAGCAGCGCCGGGTCCAAAGTGTTCGGCCGGTTCGTGGCGAACATGACCTTGATGTTGCCGCGCGCATCAAAGCCGTCGAGCTGCGTGATGAGCTCCAGCATTGTTCGCTGCACCTCGTTGTCGCCGCCGGCGCCGTCGTCGAAGCGCGCGCCGCCAATGGCGTCGATCTCGTCGAAGAAAATGATGCACGCGCTCTTTGTGCGCGCCATCTCGAACAGCTCGCGCACCATGCGCGCGCCCTCGCCGACGTACTTCTGCACGAGCTCGGAGCCGATGACGCGGATGAACGTCGCGTCCGTGCGGTTTGCGACGGCCCGGGCACAAAGCGTCTTTCCCGTGCCGGGCGGGCCGTAGAGCAGAATGCCCTTTGGCGGGTCGATGCCAAGGTTTGCGAAGCGCTCGGGGTTCAACAGCGGCAGCTCGACAACCTCGCGCAGCTTCTCAATCTGCTCCTTCGAGCCGCCCACGTCGCCGTATGTCACGTCGGGCTTCTCCTCCACCGTCATCATCGTGACGCTTGGGTCAATGCGCGGCGGCAGCGGTAGCATGATGCGGTACTTGCTGCGCTCGACGCCGACGCGCATGCCCTCCTCGATGTCCGTCGGACTGACCTGGTCGCCAAGCGCGACTATGAACTTCGCAATCTGCTTAATATCGATCGCGTACGACGCCTTGTCCGGCTGCGACTCGTCCTGAATGATCTTTGTGCACCGCGCCACTTGCAGCGGCTGGTCCTGCTTCATGCTCTGGTTGTCGGCCATGAGGTCCCACTGGTTCGGCGGCGCGAGCCCCGTGTCGCTCTCTGTGATCCCGACCTTCTCGCTGATCGACTGCTGCAGCGTCGAGATATCCTTGTCGATCTGCTTCAGCTGCTGCTGGTACGGGCCCGCGCCGTACGACTTCAGCACCTCGATGTCGCCCTCCGACAAAGGCACAATGTCCTTCTCCGGCTCCTTGTCCGCATCCACGGGCGGCTGGTGCTTCTCCCAGTCTGCTTTCGGCGGCATATCCTCTCGTGGCACTTCAGTGTCTGGGAGCGTTGTTGTGGCGGCTCGCGAGCTCCTCAGGCTACGATTACAGTGCGGTCACGTGGTGCATGGCGAAAGTTAGGCGTTTCGATTCAAAGGCCCGTCCGCGCGCGCGCGACCTGTAGGGTCGTCTTGGTCGTGTCGTGCGGCGGCGGCAGCAGCAGCGGCGGCTACGACGACCAACAACGAGGGACGCTGCGTAGGTACATAGCGAGATGATCAATTGGGGCGTTCTAGTGCCGTTGTCGGCGAGCGCCGCGATACTGCATAACGCCAGCTAATGCGTGCACGCATTTGCGAACTGCAGAGACGTCACTGCCCAGCCCCGTCACTGCCCAGCCCCAAGTGAGCATTCTACACGATCCGCGACACACAAAGCCCCACTTCTGCTCCACTATCTGGTCTGGCCGTAGAAAAGCGGGCATCACCGTTAAGCGCTCGGCGGCTCCCAAACCCTTCTAGCGCATGCAGGATATCAGGTACGCCGGAGCGCGAACGCGGCATTAAAAGCCTTATGCCAAGCCGGCGCTACGTAGGTAGGTTCGTTTAATTACAGTGTACCCGAAATGTGTCGCATAGGCAATGCCTAGCAAGCCGTGCGCGGCATTGCCGCACCCCAATCGACATGGACCCGCCCCGACTCGAGCGCGCGCCGCTGCGGCCCTTGCCCAGTTGCTCGTGACCGCAATTATACCTGGTCGCGAGCGGACTTGACCACCAACTGTTCACTCTAGCCGCGCTTGTCTCGCCAATGTCGAAGTCTGTGGTTGCGCCCTCCATTCTGTCCGGAGACTTCTCCGACATGAACACGGACTGGAAGAACATGCTGGCCAACGGCCCCGACTGGCTGCATGTGGACGTCATGGACGGCAACTTCGTGCCGAACCTGACGTTCGGCCCGCCCGTCGTGAAGGCCATGCGCAAGCGCATTCCGAAGGGCCATGCCTTTTTCGACTGCCACATGATGGTGCAGAACCCGCAGCAGTGGGTGAAGCCCATGGCCGATGCGGGCGCCGACCAGTACTCGTTCCACTACGAGGCCGACGGCGACGTGCGCGAGACGATCAAGCTCATCAAGCAGCACGGCATGCGCGCGAGTCTGGCCATCAAGCCGAAGACGCCCGTCGAGGTTGTGCTTCCCTACCTGGACGAGGTCGACATGATTCTCGTTATGACGGTCGAGCCCGGCTTCGGCGGCCAGAAGTTCATGCCGGACATGATGCCGAAGGTCGAGGTCGTGCGCAAGCACGCGCCGGACCTGGACGTCGAGGTTGACGGCGGCGTGGGCCCCGATAACGTCGCGTGCTGCGCCGCGGCCGGCGCGAACTGCATTGTCTCGGGCACGGGCGTCTACGGTGCGGATGTGCCGCGCGAGGCCATCGCGGCTCTCCGCAAGGCAGTAGACGAAGCCATTGCGGCGCGCCGCCACAAAACGGCTTCAACATAGTGGCTAGTGCATAACATTATCATCTTCAGTGCCGCCCACACGCGTGCATACCCTAAACACGTTGCAGACGGCGGCTGCCGCCGCGCCAGGCGCGCAGCGGACATGCGTGCTGCGCGCCTTACGCACGCGCCACGCACGCGCGGGCGCGGCTTTTAAATACGTACGTACCATTTTAAAGGTCGTGGTCATCTCGTTTGCGCGTGTGTGTGGCCCATCCCATTACTACTGTGCTAGAGCCGCATCGCGCGTGCCGGCAGCAGCGCTGTGGCCACGGCTCTTGGCCGCCTTCTTCAGCCGCTTCCACTCCGCGTCCACTTCTATGCTACACGGACTGTTTACGGGCGCGCCGACGTCCACGAACTTCAGGAATGTGCGGCGGTCCAGCGGCTTGTCGAGGGCCAGAAACCGCGTGCGTCCCCACTGCGCTTCGTAGAACACATGCATGTGCGCGCTAAACCACCATGCGGGCCGCAGCGTCGTCAGCAGCTCGCGGCCGGGCGGGCTGCCGAGCGTGCCGGCCGCGACGTCCGGCCGGAACCACGGCTTCTGCGCGAGCAGCCGATCCAAGTCGCCGTGGCGCGCCACGTCCTGCGGCCAGTCGTGCGACACGAATACGTCGAGCTGCTCGGGCCGCAGCTGCAGCAGCATGTCGACGTCCTGCTTGCGGATGTGGTAGGCCGAGTAAATGGCGTCCGGCGGCAGGCCGCGGCGCCCGTACTTCGGCCACTTGTGCTTGAACAGCTTGTGCTCGTAGTGCGGCCGCAAGTAGTCCTGCTCGTGCCAGATGCCCGAGAGGCCGCCAATGCGCACGCCGCCGACTCGGACGACGCCGGCGTCGCCGAGATACCAGATGCGCGGCGCCAGCCACCCGCCCTTTGCGTGCAGCGCCATGTACGCGCTCGCCTCGTGGTTGCCTCCGACGACGAGCGTCAAGTACGGCGCCTGTCGGATCCCTTTGTAGTACTCGTGGAAGTCGCCCATGCGGCGGTACTTCGCGGGCACGCTCATGCTCTCGAGGTCGGACGCGTCGCGCGCGGCCTGGAAATCGCCGCACATGATTACGAGGTCCGGCGGCGGCCCGGCCGCGCGGCTAATGGCCTCGTACACGCGGTTCAGCTCGCCGTGGCAGCAGCCGACGACGGCAATCCGCATGTCGCCTGCTTCTACGCGGTACTGCTAGGAACGCAACGAATGTCGCGCATGCGCGGCGCGGCCCCGCGACGGCGACTTGCCGTGCGCCCTGCGGCCCGCAGTGCGCACGAACATAGCTACTCGGCAAGGATAATACGGTTTAGAAGAGAAGTGGAAGCAATTAAATAGGGCGGCGCCGCCGTATACAGGGCGCGGCGCGTCACGCGCGCGCGCGGCGGCGCTCAGAGCATGCAGAGCGTCACAACGGACGCACCAATGACCATTGAGGTGAAGAAGTAGAAGGCGTCTTTCTTGAAGTCCATTCGTGGCGGCGGGGCTGGCTGCGCGGGCGGTTCGTTGCGCGCGTTTGCTTGTCGAGGTGGCAACATTGGACAGGGCGGGGTGGGCTAATGGGCTGACGTTATCCACCTGGCCAGCGAGTATCTTGCATACAGCCGTGCAGGCGCATATATCATTGACAGAGTCGGCCGCGCAATACAGCCATTCAAGATGGTGTGTCTGGAGGATGAAGTGCCGAATGCCCTTTTTGAGAACCTTTGGCGTGCCATGATATAAATGATATAACTTCTAGTTTGTAGAATTCTTAGTGCCGAACACTGGCTCTATAGTTTTAATTCATGGGTACGTGCCTGGCTCAGGTCCAAAGTGCCCCGAATCGGGCAGCGGCAGCCGGATAGCCGTTTGGGCGGCGTCCGTGGTTGTGTCGTACACGGAGTTGCCCCACCAGTCTAGGGCGACCGGGTGCGTGTACTGCGTCGAGAAGAACACGATGAGCGCTGCATAGCCGATGCCGACGTTGATGGCCGCGTACAGGATATACGTGTACCGGGCCCACCAGCGCGGGTACCGCTTCTTCACCCACACCTGGAACACGTAGCCGATGTACACGGGCGGCAGCGTGTACATGAAGTTGCTTGGCGCCCACGACTGCGCGCCGGAAAGCACGACCATCTCGTTCACGGACGCCATGAGCCGCAGCAGGCGGTTGCTCTGCGTGTGCTGCCCGTGCGCGCGGCGGCGGGCCAGCCGGCGCACGGCCCAGAACGGCAGCGGGAACACGGCGCCCATGAGGAAGCACCACTTCATCGTCGGGTACAGGGCCTTGAACACGCGGCGCGGGCCGATTGTCCCCCACTGCACGGCGGCGCTGAAGTACGTGCGCTGGTTCAGACATGTCATGCGGTCGCGGTTGCTCGGGTTGCACAGGTCCGGAATGCCGCCGCCGGCCTGCCACGAAATGAGCGCCGCCTGCACGAACGTGTTCGCCAGCGTCGACAACATTTGGCCGACAAACAGGGTGCGCGGCGCAATCCCGCAGTAGTGCGCCTGCTTCTGGCTGGTTATGTAGTTGTCGGTCTGCGACAAGAAGTTGGCGCCGTAGACCTTCGAGACCATGAGCGCGTTGCCGTTGCCGGGCAGCATGACGCCAATGAGCAGCTCGAACAGCACGTTGATGAGAAACATCGTGTTTGTTGTGGCTGCTAAGTAGCCAATGGGCACCATGAACAGGACGCTGAGGCCCACGCCAAAGAAGATCGTCCACACGGGCGTGTTTGTAAAGCCGTAGTGCTCGACGGTGCCCACGGCCATGCCGAGGCTCGCGAGCATAACCACTAAAAACCACCACTCAGGCACTTCCTTGTACCGGCGCTGCGTGCGCGAGAACCGGTCGTGGTGCGCGGCAAGCGCCGCGCCGCTCGACTTGTGCACGGACTTCACGAAGAGCTTGAACGAGGTGGCCAGAATGCGCCCGTAGTTCAGGACTGCGTACACGAGCAGCGCCGGGTAGATCATGAAGAACGAGCCGTACACGACCACGTTGCCGGCCGACCAGAACGGCAGCGAATAGCTCTGGTATTTCGCCGCGTCGAGCAGTCCCTTGTCGTTCAGGACCTCGCTCACCTTGTAGTGCTTGCCCTCGTTCGTGTAGATGCCGTTAGTGTTGATGGGCAGGTACGCCGTCCAGCGCACGTTTGTGTACCAAATGATGATGATGGCGACGGCGCCAATCACGGTGCCGACAATGGCGTTCACCGTCGCGTACCAGGGCGTGATCATGGCGTCGACACTGAAGATGGACGGGTCGAAGCTGGGGACGGGGTTCACGGCCAGGCCGGACAAGCAGCCCGTCACTGCCTGCAGGTCGCGGCGCGTCGGCGCGATCCAGGCGATCCAGTCGAAGTACGCGAGCGCCGTGAACAGGACGTTCGTGACCCAGTACCACGCGAAGAACGCGATGGTGAACAGCCAGAAGAACTCTGAGCGGCGCAGCGACCACCCGTTCACGCGTTCGCGCGTGTCGTGCTCGACGAGCGTGCGTGACAGGGCAATGCCCGGCAGCACCGAGTACCACACGCAGCGCACGGGGTACACAAGGAAGTTGCGCAGCACGCCGGCCACGCCGAAGCCCATGAACTGCGAGGACAGCGTGAGCAGAATGACGTAGCCGAACGAGCCGGCGCCGCGCATGGCGTAGAAGTACGGGTTCGACTGCGCGATGATGGCGTCCTGCGAGTACGGCGCGCTGGCGCCGCACGACATTGTCAGCGTTGCAAACATTTGCTCCTTGAACAGCCACACGCCGCGGTTCGTAACGACCCATTTTTTCCAGCCCGTGCGCCGCGTCCACCAGTACGGAATGCCCAGGCGCCGCGGCTGCAGCCTCGTCCACGCGTGGCCCGTGTAGGCGATGAGGACTTGCAGCGCGACGCTGCCCAGCGAGATGCTGGGGAACCGCACGGCGAAGAACGTGGCCAGGCACGACCCCGCGCAGGACCACAGAATGGCGATGGCGTACACATGCAATCCGTCGTAGTCCTCAGGATCCAGCTCGTCGATGGGCCGCGTCACGGCGCGCACCTCCGGGTAGATGGACCAGTCCTCAATGAGAAACGCCTCGAACTTGACGACGGCCTGCCACGTCTCGGCGTCGACGCCGCTCGACGCGTCTGGGCGCCGCGTGACGAGCGCGTGGATTGCGTCGTAGCGCGACGGCTGCAGACACGGGTCGTCGCGGTGCTCGGCCAGCGCCGTGCTG
This sequence comes from Entelexis sorbosivorans, assembly GCA_030555795.1. NCBI lineage: Eukaryota > Fungi > Ascomycota > Dipodascomycetes > Dipodascales > Trichomonascaceae > Entelexis > Entelexis sorbosivorans. The sequence continues at coordinate 22,201 of JANIVK010000055.1, read as the reverse complement.
AGCACAAGCAGCGCCTCGTCGACGCTGCGGTCGTCGACGTGGTCGGCAATAATCTCGAGATCCTCGCTGCTGAGGCTGCCGTCTACAAAGTGGTCTAAATGCTCTAAAAGATGCAATGCCGTCTTTTCGAGCACGCCGTCGAGCTCCGAGTGCGAAGACGCTAAGGACGAGCTGCTCTCTGTCGCGGAGCCCTCGTGCACGAGCACGGGCAGCTTGGCGCCCGCGCCTTCGCCCGCGCCTGCGTCTGCGTCGCGGGCCGGCGCCTGCGGCTGCGTACTCCTCGCCATTGTGTACGGATGCAGCACGAATGCATGAATGCTCAGCGCTGAGCGTAATATACTATTTTATACTCAAGGTTTGATTATCTGGGGCGAGCGCGCGAGGCCGTTGGGCGCGTATATATAAAGTGTACGACGCAGTAACGCCCAGGCCGTAGCGCGGCATATCCCGAAGCCGAAATGCCACGCCTACTAGCATCTCGGCGTTCCATTGCTTGCCCTATGTACATAACTAACTAACTACTGTCTAGAGCTGCCGGCGCTGCTCCTCCACAGCCTGAGAGGTACGCCGGCCAGCGGGCATGTGACGTTCTGGCTATGGGTGGTGTGGGTGTGGGCATGTGATCGCAGGCGCGACCGTTAGCACCGGCAGTTGCGGGCCTTGCCCAGGGCCGCCCCCTCGCCCCTACCTAGCCTTTGTCGCTTCTAAATAGTTAGTTAGTTAATTGACGGCATTGTCTCTGCGGCGGGGCCGGTCAGATTGCAGGATGCTTAACTTCGCGCGCGCGCCGCTCACGTCGCGGCGGCTCGCGCCGCGGCAATTCAGCGCGTCGGCGCGCTGCAGCGCGCAGAACCACTACGAGGTCCTGGGCGTGAAGGTGAACGCGACGCCGCAGGAGATCAAGCGCCAGTTCTTCGAGCTGTCGCGCAAGTACCACCCGGACCGCAACAGCGACGCCGACCCCGAGCGCTACCAGCAGATCACGGCCGCCTACACGGTCCTGTCCAACGAGACGGAGCGCCGCAAGTTCGACCAGAGTATGGGCCAGGCCGTGCGCCAGCCGCAGGGCTACCACTCGGGCCGCACCTGGGAGGGCGAGCGGCGGCGGCCCGGCGCATCCGGGTACCAGTACAACCCGAACCTGCGCTGGCAGGCCGCGAACGCGCACAAGGCGCGCGCGAGCTCGCGCCTCGACCCGCTGCGCGCGCGCCACACGAACTACAACCGCAGCGACGACGTGCCGCACTTCAACTTTGATCGGCACACGGAGGGCCACCGCCGCTGGGAGAACTACCGGCAGAGCCAGGCCGCGCGCGCGTCGAGCATGCCCGGGCGGCCCATGACGGCGGCCTCGGCCTCCGTCGGGAAGCAGGGCCCGTCGGACCCGGCCAAGTCCGGCACGTCGTTCATGGCAAAGGCCGCCAGCGCCGCCGCCGCGGGCGTCGGGCTCATATACCTCATGTTCAGGTAGCTTGCACACCCGCCGGCGACGCGCGGCGCGGCGGCGGCCAACCGGCCTAAAATAGACAGCGCCGCTGCGCAGGACTCCTGGCGCCGGGGGGCGTCCAGCCTTCTGGCCGAAGCGCAAGCCGGTGTGTGGGGCCGGTCGGCCGCGCGCGGGCCGGCATGGCAATGACGAAAATGATAGACGAATAACGATTCCGGTTACCGCTTTGCGGCGCGCCGAATTACATAGAAGCTGAGGCAATGCGTGTTCTGCACGCTCGGCGCACGCAGCGCAGGAAGTGCAGGTCGCGCCCGCAGCGCACGCTACGCCTCGCCATTTAAAAGTTATGGATTACGAACGCTTGCTCTACGTATGGGGGGAAAAAAAAGATGTCTAAACTCGGACTGCACGGCGTCTAGGCGGCGAACTTGAGGGAGAGACCGACCTTGTGGGAGGCCTCGTTCAGCTTCTGGATGTTGGCCTCGAGACCAACGCCCAGCGTGACGCCCGGGCGCAGGGCCTGGCTGTAGGCCAGCGCGGCGACGCCCTGGTTGTTGAGCTTCGCCTTGACGAAGGCGCTCGCGTCAAGCGAGTGCTTCACGGCGGCCTCGAGACCGACGTTGCCGGCCGTGGGCGGCTTCGAGTCCCACACGACGCGCGCGCCGATCTGCGTAGCAACGTCGACGCGGTGGAAGATGGACGCCGTGTAGACCTGGAAGTTGTTGGACGACGCAATCGCGGCCGTGTACGTGGGCGCGACGTAGCCGACCTGCGTCGAGTAGCGCGTGATGGCGCCCTTGCCGATGTCGTAGGCAATCTCGCCGCCGCCAAGGAAGCCCTTCTGGCCAACAACGATGTTACCCGTGAAGGCGCTCTTGAACACGTCGGCAACAACGTTCGCGCTGACGCCACGCTGCTTGTAGTCGAGGCCGATCTTCGCCGTCTTGGCGCCAGTCTCGGGCAGGAACGACGTGTCGACGGAGCCCTTCAGGCCGGGCGTGAAGGCGTCGGCAACCTCGACCTTCGTGCTCAGCACGTTCGCGGTGAGCCAGCCCTGCGTGAGCGTCACGCCGGTCGCCTTGTCGGCGTACTTGGCCTCAAGCTTGCCGGCAAGCGTCTGGTCCTTCTGGTTCGACTGGCCGTCGACCTTGAAGGACACGCCATTCGGCGCAACCGTGCTGACCTCAAGCGTCAGCGGCGCCAGGTGGTAGAAGTCCTTCGACAGAACGTCGTTGGAGGCCTTCGAGATATCCTTGAACTGCGGAACCGACATTAGTGTACTACTGCTGGTGGTAGGAGTCAACACCAACGGCGACATTTTGGTGGGTCCTCCTGCTCACGTGCTCAGGCCTAAGACGCGTGGTGCTGGCCAATCACGCACGTGGAGCTCCCGCGGCCGAGGCAGGGGCGCCCGGATCGACGGCCCAACAGAACTACGGGTTAAGGCCACTGCCCGCGCGCCTGATCCCCCCGCGCTACGCCTACGCCGCCGAACCTAGCCCGACCTAACCTCTCTAATGCAGCACTATGCAGCTTCACGCACGACTCTGCCATCAGCGCGTGCGTCGCATGTGTAGGTGCAGCGCATCCGCCGACTCAGGCAAAGCGCCCAGCCCGACACAATGGTGGCTCTCTATTTCGTACGCACAAGCTCCTGATTCTCAACTCTTAAACTCTTAATTCTTATACTCGTCGTGAAGGCAGCAGCAACTGGCGCGTGCATTGCCAGCGGCTGCGCACTTACGTAGGTCCTCTAGGCGCGGCGTGTAGCCTGGCGAAAGGCGCCCATGTCAATGACAAAGGCCATGCGGGTGTAGCCGAGGATCATCCCCTGCCACACAACACTCACATCCTGCATCTTGATGGGCGTGTGCGGGCAAATGATGTCGTGCTCGCCGCAGAGGTCGAGCAGCTTCTGCGTGTCCTTGATGCCACCAAACTCGGCGCCCGTCACGTACTTCGTGTCAATGATGCAGGGCTCCGTGATGTGCGTGACCGGCAGGCGCTTGAAGTTCACGAACGGCGTCCGATCCTGGACATAGCAGATCGTGCCGTACGGCTTGAGCAGGTCAATGTACCGGTGCTCGGCCCGTGCCGACTCCGCCGAGCGCGGCACCGTGTGAACGACGACGTCGAAGTAGCCCTTCTTGGCGGCGAGTTCCTGCGCGGACGACGACGCAATGACGGCATGCGCACCAAGACCCTTGGCCATCTTGTCCTTCTCGTGCGTGCGCGACACGAGCGTGACCTCTGCGCCGAGTGCATGCGCAATCTGCACGCCCAACCCGCCGAGGCGGCCGAGCCCGACAACGGCGACCTTCGAGCCGCGGCCGACTTTGCCCTGCACGAGCGGCAGGTACACGGTCATCCCGGCACAGAGGAGCGGCGCCACGCCGCCGAGAAAGAGGCTGTTCTTCTGCAGCGATTTGGGCACCTTCAGCACAAAGTGCTCCTGCACAACAATGACCTCGGAGTACCCGCCGGCCGTCGAGTGGCCCGGCCAGCGGCGCTCGGGCTCGTTGTACGTCGTCGTCGGCCCGCTCGCGCAGAGCATCTCCTGCGACTTCTTGCAGAACGTGCACTTGCCGCAGGAGTCGACGAGCGGCCCGACGGCGACAACGTCGCCCACTTGCGTGTGCTGCACGTCGGGGCCGATGCCAGACACGCGGCCCACAATCTGGTGGCCCGGCACAAGCGGATAGACGGGGTAGTTCACGCCCTTCATGTGGAACCGCGCCAAGTACAAGTCGCAGCGGCACATGCCCGCGTAGAGAATGTCGATGCGGACATCGTTGGACGCCACGTCGCGGCGCTTGAGCGCATAGGGCGCCAGCGGGCTCGTGGGCGATGTAACTGCGTAGCTTTGAACAGTGAATGGCATGTTGGTGAGATCGGGAAGTGCGGCGGTTCATGGGCGCGAACTTCTTATCTCGGCCGCGACGAACCGCCCACGCACACACTCACCCAAAACATTTCCGCCGCGGCCTAGCGTTGCATAATCTGCATGGGAAAATAACGAAATCCAGTTGACTTGCCCGCGGGCGCGAGGCGGTTCTTGTGAGTTGCCCTCAAGCTGGGCTTCGCGCCTCGGCGAGAGCTGCTTCTGTGCGTACAACTACCTTCGCTTGCACGAGAAGGGCTAAACAGCAGCTCCTGAAAACTCTCCGCTCCCTGCAGTACCACCACGTCATGCTTTCTTACTGCATACTCGGGACGCATACGAGTCCATGCCCTACTAATTAATGTCTCAAATGATGCGGAGGCGTTTCCGCAGGCGCCTCGCTACGAGCGAGCGAACGGCTGCTCTTCTCGCACCCCTCATTGTGGAACGTCATTCTCTAGCTGAAATGTGAGCCTCAAATGTGCGTATTAGTTTGGCGGCTTGCCATGCGTACCGCCGCTTAGCATGATGTCCCATACTAACTGCAGATGAGATATGCGATTATGCAATGCCGCGACGTAGCGGCACATACTTCACCGCCACCCGCGGAATAATATCTTAGTCGAATTGCGCTCTTATGCGGAACTAATCGCTTGAGGCACGCATCACGGAGTTTTTTTGCGGCCTCTTAGGCCTCCTATACGACTCTTCCGTGTGCACTATTACAGGACCGCCACGAAGGTTCATACACCTACGGCATCCCTATACTCAAACTCCTGGCTGCGACACGGAATCACTATACTCAAACTTCTGACTGCGTTTGCCTGTATTTCCTTGCGGTACGGCGGGTCTATAGAACATGCTGGCGGGGTGTAATGTCGCAGGCAGGACAATACTCAGGTGAGGATCCCAAAATGCGCGCCTGCATGACACTACCTAGCTAAATCGCTAGCGCGGTAAGTTCGACTCCATAGGCCCTCCTCGCGAGGTGGCATATCACGCCCAACTTGGATCACGAGCGCTCAGGCGCTGCTCGAGATGCTGCACATCGCCGCGCATCGTATGTCTGTTCGTAGAAACTGCATTCAGCGACTTATAATAACATACAACTGAAGCAGTATAATTAGTTGTATTTCTGTGCTCGTACATTGAGTGATCTAACTTGGGTGCTACCAACTTTATTCTCTGACGAACGAGTAGCGCACGACGCATTGCGAGCACCGCAACGTAGGCTACCGGCGTAGGAGGCGTTGCCTAGAAAAACTACCGCTTATTGACTCAACACTGGATTTTTCGGAAGTTCGAGTGCCTGAATTGTGCTCCATCTACCGCGTAGGGCGCCGGGCCTGGGGCCCTTACCTCCGCTGAGGACCCTACCTGAGGACCCTAACTGAGGACCCTAAACGAGGGCCCCTGGACGCGATCTCGATAGGCCGCTAATTACCCTAACAGTGTGGCCACCACCACGCACAGCCACTTTTCTTCGGTGATGCCTACTCATTTGTTCAGGTTGGTAAACGTCCACTGCACGTCGTGCGAGTCAGACGTGCGGTCCGTGTTCAAGGAGCAGGATGCGGGCGTGGCGGTGACGTTCGTCCAGGATGGCGACACCGTGCAAGTCGCGGTCGACGGGCACGACATCGATGTAGCCGCCGCGGTGCGAACTCTGGTCGAGCACGGCTTCGAGGTGAAGAGCGTCGACCAATTGCCCTTCGTTGTCGCTGCCTCGCCGTCAACGCATGACGCGTCGGCTCGGTCGAAACGCTCGTCGTTCTCGAAGCTGAAATCCTGGATCAGCGGGTCAAAGTTGACATTGAGTGAACGCAAGCAGAACCACGCCGCAATATGCGAGGCCTGTGGCGCCGACGAACTCGATCCCAGTGACGCGGAGAACGAGGCGCCACGCCAGGCACCCGAGTTCAGGGCGCTGTTCTCGGTGAAGGGCATGAGCTGTGCCAGCTGCTCCACATCGGTCACGAATGCCATCTCAAATGCTGTGCCAAGCGCCCTCGACATCTCCGTCGACCCAATTAAGGGTGCCGCGTTTGTGCTCCTGCCGGCCAAGGACGATGCGCAGCGCGTCATCTCCGCGATTCAGGACGCCGGCTTTGAGGGCACGCTGACCGAAATCTTGCCGCTTGCTGCGCACAGTGTAAAGCAGTACAAGCTTATGGCGTCCATCAGCGGCATGACTTGCTCGTCGTGCTCCACATCCGTTCACCATGCCTTGGAGGCGCTTCCGTTTGTGAGCGAGGTTCGCGTCGAGGCCCTCGATGGCAAAGCAGAGATCATCACCACCAGCAAGGCGCCCAAGTCCCAGATCGTTGAAGCAGTTGAGGACGTTGGCTACGGCATTGAGATTGTTGGCGACTACACGGAGCTGCACTCCATGCAAGCAAGGCCCAAGGCCCGCACCGTGACCTTGGAGGTGAGCGGCATCCACTGCGAGCGCTGTCCAGACAATGTCATGGATGCTTTGCGCACCTACGGCGACGCGGTGGAGATCGTGAACCCTGTAACCACTTCGACGCCGTACGTGAAGTTTACGTACTTACCGTCGCCGCCGCGCCTGACTATCAGGTCTATTCTGCGCAAGGTTCGTGAGGCGAACCAGGAGCTCGAGTTCTCCATTGTGCACCCAAAAAGTTTGGAACAGATGGCTGCCGACAACATGCATGCCGAGAAACGCGCGATTGTGCGCCGGCTCGCATTAGTTTCCGCAATTGCCCTGCCAACGTTCTTCCTCATGTTCACGGACCAGATGCACAACTTCAAGCTCATGCTGCTCTTGTCCACGCCCGTCTACTTCTTCGCGGCCGATATATTCCACCGCAAAGCGATCAAAGAAATCAAGGCATTGCTTCACTCGCAAAGCCCCATCGGCAGACGCATGTTCCATTTCGGCAGCATGAGCCTGCTCATGTCTTTGGGCACATCCATTTCGTACTGGGCAAGCATCGCCGTTGTACTTGTAGACCCGCACAGCGAGGACGTGTACTTTGACTCAGTTATCTTCCTGACCTTCTTCCTGCTCATGGGCCGATACCTCGATATCTATTCCAAGATTGAGACGGCATCCTCGGTCTCGCTGGTCTCCAAAGTCCGGCCCGACACCGTGGACCTGTGGGACTCGACGGCGGAGACGTCTAAGACGCTGCCGCTCGAGCTCGTTGATGTGGGCGATCTAGTTGCGCTGAATCCGGGTGGCCGGTGTGCTGTGGATGGCGAGGTGATCCGCGGCGCTTCTGATTTGAACGAGAGCATGCTCACTGGCGAATCGTTGCCCGTGCCGAAAAAAGTGGGTGACGAGGTTTACGCCGGCACGCTGAACTCAGGACAGCAAACGCTGATTTTGAAGGTCTTGGCCGTCGGAAAGGGGACTTTGCTAGACGACATTGTCGAAGCCGTGCGCAGCGGCCAGATGCAGCGCGCGCCTATTGAGAGGTATGTCGAGCAGTTTACTGGCGTGTTTGTGCCGGTCGTGACTTATTTGGCTCTATTTGTTTGGTTACTGTGGTACATTATCACTCGCGATTTCTTGTGGAGCACTGAGTTCGCGATTGCCACGTTTGTCGTGGCCTGTCCCTGCGGCATTGGGCTTGCCGCGCCGACGGCGCTGTATATTGGCAGCGGGCTTTCTGCCAAATACGGCATTCTGGCCCGCGGCGGCGGCGAGGCGTTCCAGGAAGGTGCGCGTATGAACGTGATCTGCTTCGACAAGACGGGCACCATCACGAAAGGTGGCGAACTGCGCATTGCTGACACTTCGGGCGCCGAAAGTGACGAGGCAGTGCAGTTGGCAGCGCGTTTGGAGATGGGAAGTACGCATCCTCTTGCGACTGCCGTCATTGAGTATGCGAAGGGCCGCAGTGTTACGAGCACACGCTGCTCCGAGATCGTTCAGGTCGAAGATAAAGGCCGCGGCATGTTTGCTCAAGTGACGGCCGGGAAGTACGAGGGCAAAACGGCTGTGCTTGGAAACGAGCAAGTGATTCGCGAAGTCGCTCATGCCGAAATCACGAAAGAGCAGCAGAAGCTTTTGCAGCGCTGGAAGCGCGAGGGCAAGAGCGTCGTCCTGCTGGCCATTAAGAACGAGGGGGTCATTCTCATGCTGGCCATTGCCGACGAACTACGCCCCGAGAGCCGCGGCGTCATTCACACTCTGACGAGGCTTGGCATACAATGCTGGCTGATATCTGGCGACAACGAGGAAACGGCGCGCGCCGTTGCCGCGCAGGTCGGGATTGCGGAGGACCGTGTGATTGCCGGCGTGCTGCCGCAGCAGAAGTCGGATAAGGTGAAGTCGCTGCAAATGACCGGCGGCGCGCACGGCTCGTCAAGCCAGTACGGCAGAGCCATAGTCGGCATGGTCGGCGACGGCATCAACGATGCGCCGGCTCTGGCAACCAGCGACGTGGGTATTGCGCTGGGACGCGGCGCCGACATTGCGCTCTCGAGCTCGCAATTTATCCTGCTGCGCGAAGACCTGCGAGCCCTGCCCGTGCTTATTGAGCTCTCGCAAGCAGTCATTCGCAAGGTGAAGATCAACTTCTTCTGGGCTGGTATTTACAACATTGTTGCCATCCCCGTTGCCGCGGGCGTGTTCTATCCGTGGACGCACTCTCGGCTCGACCCCGTGTGGGCGTCGCTTGCCATGGCGCTTAGCTCTGTGTCGGTGATGACAAGCTCGCTCCTCCTGCGCCGCTTCCGGCCCAAGTCTGATTTATGAGAAATGACACGAAATACAGTATACGATAGCCTCTTCTATAAAAAGTGCACACTCAAGAGAACGCATCAATTAGAACCCAATTGCGTTAGTTCGAGGCGCCGCACCAAGTGGGCGACTCTCCTCGCAAGTTTGATGGCTCAAGCGAGGAAACATGACACTCGTGCCTAGGCTCGGCTACAAAAAAGAAAAAAGTCTTAAGTCTTTGAACCTAAAAGTCTAAGCAGTTTATTTCTTGCCCTGGTTGGCCACGGCAGCCGCACCAGCCGCAGCCGCCTCGGGGTCAAGGTAGTAGCTGGCCTTGATGGGCTTCATGTTGTCGTCGAGCTCGTAGACGAGCGGGATGCCCGTGGGGATGTTGAGCTTCGAGATCTCGCTGTCACTGATCTTGTCGAGGTGCTTCACGAGACCACGCAGCGAGTTGCCGTGCGCAGCGATGAGCACCGTCTTGTCCTCAAGCAGCGTCGGCGCAATGACGTCCGTCCAGTAAGGGAGGAAGCGGTCAATAACGAGCTTCAGCGACTCCGTGCGCGGAATCTCCTCGGTGGGCATGTTCCAGTAGCGCTCGTCGTGGACCTGGCTGAACTTGTCGTCGTCGGCAATGGTCGGCGGCGGGACGTCGAACGAGCGGCGCCACGTCATGAACTTCTCGTCGCCGAACTCCTCGGCGATCTGCTTCTTGTTCTTGCCCTGCAGGGCGCCGTAGTGACGCTCGTTGAGGCGCCACGAGCGCTGCACATCGATCCACAGGCGGTCGGCCTTGTCGAGCGCGATGTCCGCAGTCTGAATGGCGCGGCTCAGCTTCGACGTGAACAGAATATCGGGCTTGTGCTCGAACTCCTTGAGCAGCTCGCCGGCGCGGGCGGCCTCCTTGCGGCCCTTCTCGCTCAGCTTCGCGTCAACCCAACCCGTGAACAGGTTCTTGTCGTTCCAGTCGCTCTCGCCGTGGCGAAGGAGAATCAGGTAGTGCGTCTTTCCGGCCATCTTTTGCTTCTTGGGTGCAGGGGTAGTCGACATGGAGATGGGCGTGTGGGCGATGTTTATATATGACGTACGGTTGGGACTGGGCAACGTTGCGATGTCGTAACGGTCGAAATTATATAATATTTAGTTAAGAACTCGCGGAGCGCGGATACGAGACGCCCGCGCGCGCGCGCGTGCATCTTATATTTACGAGCCGTCTGGCGCGGCTCGTCATGCCGCAACTCAGATCGGCAGACTCCATATTATCTGCAATTATCTGATACGGTAGTTCACTTTTGTCAGATCGCAGCTCGGGCTGCCTGGCTCTAATAACCTAAAATTTAAGGCTTTCAAAGGTCGCATGCATTACACAGGTTTCGCAGCTAGTCATTATCCACGAGTATAATGTTAGAAATCGTACCCCTGCGAGAGGCATGGCCGTCATGGCCAGCATGGCCAGCATGGCTAGCATGGCCAGCATATGAACCCGCCTGAGTAACCAGCGGCTCTCCTCGTCAGACCCATGCACAGCCGAGAGCCTAGCTAACATTTCGGCTAACAACGGCGCTGGCAAAGTCTCTTGAAGCATAGCTTGTATATATGTACAACGCATGTATTCGCTCAGTTTTATAATTAATACAAAGTTTGCCCCAGACTTACATTCCGCGGAACGTGTTCTTGCTGGCCTTGCGCAGTGAGCCGTCGCCGCGCGACTTCGAGCGGCCCGTGTCGACGCCCTCAGCCGGCTTGCGGAACTGCTTCTTAGACCGCGGCACAAACGAAAGCTCCGCGTCGCCCTTGTGCACGCGCGCAGCACTTGCCGGGCGAGGGCCCTTCTTGCCGGACCGGCGGCTCATCTGTTCGCCCAGCGTCATATCGCCGCTGCCAGAGTCGACGGCCATCATTTGTGGACCGTTCTCGAGCTCGCGGTTGCGCTGCTGCTGCTGCTTGCGGCGCAGCTTTCTCTTCTCCTGCTGGCGCTTGTTCATGGCGGACTTCGGGTTCGCGTCGCTCTCGTCGCTGCTCTCGTCGTCCTCGTTGTCGCTGCCCCGTTTTCGGTCCTCTTCCTCCTGCTCTGCCGCCGTCAGTGCGCGCGGGCCACTGCGCTCAGTGCGTGGCGCCTTCGCGAGCGCGCCCGCCTTGCCGCCGTGCAGCAGTCGGTACTCGTAGCTGTTTTCATCGATCTCGAACTCAGGGTCCTGGAACATGGCCTTGAAACGCTCGTCGATGTTCTCCTTGTTCTCGGCCGCAAACTGCTTGTTGACCTTGACGGCCTGCGCGGCGGCCTTGCCCGTGCTGCGAATGCGCGACTCGCGCTCCTGCTCAATGCGCTTGCGGATCTCGCGCTCGCGGTGCTCGCGGTACTCGTAGGGGTTCGAAATGAGTCGCGCCTGCTCGTAGAGACGCATGTCAATGAAGTATCCATGCATGTAGGCTCTGACAACATTGCTGCCAATGAGATGGTCAAGGCCGAGCTGCGTGAGCTCCTTCGACGTGACGAACTTGTAGTTCTCGTACACGCTCGTGATGGGCTTCTCCTCAAGCTCCTCTGTGATGTTGTCCAGGAACGAGCACCAGCGTGGCGCGGGGCCAATCGCCGGCACGTAGTATGTATGCATGGGCATGCCCTCGTTGGCCAGGAAAAACATGCCCGTGCCGGGAATATGCGCCACGTCGTTGATGTCAACAGTGGGCTCCAGAGACGTGAATGGCGCCCCGTTGTTGCAGTCCCAGATCTTGACAATGCGCTTGTCGGCAGACCATACCTTGTCGCTCGTCGACTGCGTGTCCACGTAGCCAATGCTCTGAATGGGATACCCGTATCCCTGGTCTTTGCTGATAGTCGGCTGCGACATGCGCAGGTCGTACAGTTGCGTGATGCCCTCAAACGTGCCAGCGGCCATCCGCAGGCCGTCCTCGTGGAAGGACAGCGCCGTGACGCCGCTCCCAATGCCGTGGCCCTGGCCGCCCACACCCAGTGTGCCCACTTGCCGCCTCGACCGCGGGTCCCAGAACTCGACGGTGCCGTCCTCTGTGCCGCAGCCCACCAGGCCATGCGCGGGGTTCACGCGCACAACGTTCACGGCCTCGGCGTCGCACTCGAACGGCGCCAAGAACCGCCCTTGGTCAATGTTCAGTCGGTACAGCTCATTGCCACTTGCGGCAACGTAGATGTCGCAGTTGGACCGATTATAGTCAATGCAGCGGCCGAACTTGGGAATGCGTGTGCGCGTGTGGATGCCGCCCTGCGCGTGGAACTCGATCGTGCGGTCGCTCTGCAGATGCACGGACTTTGTCCAGTCGTCGCTGATCATGACGAAGTCCACGTTCTCGGAGTCTGTGTGGCGCTCGAATTTCATGCTCATCTGCTGGAAGTCGTAGACATGGATCTGCGGTTTGTAGGTACCCGTGGCCACCGCGTACTGGCCATCGCGCGTCACCTTGATTCTATTAGATGCCTCCTCGAACTCGAAGTCCTGAATTAGCTGCACGCGGCTCTGGTACTCGGGATCGTTTTTGAGCGACTGCTTCCGCTTCTTCACGAGCCAGTCCGGGAGCGAGCGCGACGCATTGGACCCCGATACTTGATACACAGGGATGTTGGCTCCCGGTGCACTTTTCAAAACCATTTTGCTAACAACCCAATTGGTTGACGGGGTTCGCGAAGTTCACGTCTAGTCGAGCACTTTTCGGGACGATTTTTATTATTTCGTCAATTATCTAATTTTTCTGGGTCCTGGGGTCAGGGTACGAGCGTACCTCGAGGCATCGGCATCACACACCCCAGAGAGAGAAAGACCCACGGATAATAAATAAATAAAACCCATGTAACCAGTAAACCGTGCGCATGCCAAAATACGTGGCTATAGGACCCTTTGTTTCTTCGTTATTTCGCAGATAAAAGCTTTACGGAGATTGGCTCCTCGTAATGATAGTAACGACGAGCTGATGCGTATATAAATAAAAAAGAAGAAGACGGTTCAAGAGAATGACAGCGCGCGAACCCCCAAATCAAGATCCAGCTTCGTAGTGTGATCCGAGAAGATGCTCTTCACACTCTCAGAGGAGGCGCTGCTGCTCTGCACGTACTCGCGCGGCTCCCTGTGGAGCTCCCTAAATGCGGCGTCGCCAAGCTCGTCCTCCTCGTCAGACGTGTCTGTGATGTAGGCAATCTCGGAGCTAGACGTGCGGCTCAGCTCATCGGCGTCGAAGGTGTGGGCTATACGCGGCAGGACGTTTACGGGGCTGATCGACAGGACTCGGCGGCTCTTGTGTGTCGTCGTGGACTCCACAGTGACCTCGACCGCCAGTTCGAAGCTGTGGGCGAACTCGTCGCACTCAAACGTCTGTGGCAGCGATGCGTGGTCAATTTGCACATCCCGCGTGTACTTGTCCAAGTTCGTGATGCGCTGCAGCGATATTGGCGGCTCGAGGACGGTGCTGCTGAGCAGCCATCGATGCGGTGGCAGGAACCGGTGGTGGCCCGCAATGCTGACCTCCGTAGTGTCGAGGAGAAGCAGTCTTAGGCGCTTGATGCTGAACGCCGCCGGGTGGCTGCACTCGATGCACAGGCCAATGCCGGCTGAAAGTGGAGATTGCGGCAGGCCCGCCGTCGCGTGCGACGTGACGAGGTCCACTTGGACGCCATCAACCGTTTCGGAATGCTCAATGTCCACGAGGTTTAGTAGGTTCGGCAGCGGGCCGGACTGCATAAAGGTGCAGACGTGCTTGCCGCGGAATGTGCCGGCGTCCGTGTCGACTTCAGCGTGCAGGAACCACTGGATTCCGTCGCGCACAACATCGAAATGCAGGGTGCTCGGATAGTCGCTGCCCTCGCTGGGGAACTTGAACCTGCAGCGATACTTGCGCAGGCTCGCCGATTCGCTTTCGAGGTCCGGCTCGACGCTTGGCGACGTGTAGTAGCGGACGTGCTCGTACTCCTTGCCCTTCTCGGCCGCGGCAATGCCCTCACACACGAGCGTAACACGCACATTCCGCACAGTTGCCGCTAGGGCCTGATCTGCGTCGTCTTTGTATAGAGTAATTTCGCCTAAAATGGTGTCATCGTTGCTATAGTAATTGCGCTCCTCCGGGACGTCGATTCTAACCTTCATGACGCCTTCCGTGGGGCAGTCAGGTTTCTGCTTGCCTGTATTTATATGCATACCCGCCAACGTACGTTGCCGCCTGCCCTCCACCTTCACCCCCGCATTGAGGGGCAAGGGGTGACGGTAAAGTCGAGTAAGCCTCATACCCTGGGCTTTCATGGCGCGCGCACACGTGAGGGATCATCGCGCAATACGGGGACGCCGGCCGGCAAATGCGCCTAGGGGGCCGGTGTATCGTTTCTGCATTTCTTGTGGGCTCAATTGCGCATGCGCCGTGATGGCGACGCACTTCGCGAGAGGCGACGGCCATTCGGCTTGAATGCGCTAAGGCACATGTGACAGTCGTGACATAATCAGGCCACCGCATGTTATCGGAGTCGTTATCGGAATTGCAGGCCTAGCGAGAGCAGCCGTATCATGGCGTAGAAACGCGAAATGTTTCGGTGCAAGACTACGTAGCCGCAATTTTTCCGCCCTGCCTGCTGCGTGTTCGTTCGGCTTGTTGGCTCACCTGCACTAGACTATGTTTAGCGCACCCATGCTTGCTACTCGACTAAGCCCGCGCGTTCACCTCACCCTACCGCACGTTAGGCTTACTATATACAGTTGACGCCCGGCTGATCTGGTTGGGCTTATACGCCAGGAGGAGTATGCGCCTGGCATGTGATGAGGGGCCTCCGCGCTGTGTGTGTACTTCACGAGCCTTAATAACGTCAATAATTAGGCCTAATTGCTGCATAAAGGCCTCTATAGCCTCGCATGTGCTCTAGCTGCTGTTTCTGCCTCATCAGCCAGAGCACGCTTGGGTTACCTCGCCCAGGTTCTACCCGTCTCCGTGCCGTGTGGCGCTCACGCGTCTCGTATGTCGTATAGTGTTGATGGTGGGCGCCTGTTGATGGCGCCTTACGAACGTACGATGGTTCCGTGTGCATGCAATTGCACACTAAAATGCGCGGCCTGCGCGGCCTGCGCTCGCGCATGTCCGACATCGGCTTTCGGCAGCGCCTGCTTCGATGCACGGCAGGATGTACCTACCGAGCCTGTACCGTGATTGTCTTGTTCACGCACTATACATGAAAATCGGTGTATCTCATTCGGCCTTGCCCGCAGCTTGTTATTCCGTCGGCATCATAGTTTGTGTTTATCATTAGCACTCATGACGTATGTACCCCGTGTGGACCCTAATTGCCCCTCACAGTCGTGTTAGAGTTGCATCACGACACACGCGAATCAGGGTCGTGCAAATAATTAATTAGAGTTCGGCCGCCCACCGAAGATAGTCTGAATATGATGCCTGCGCTTCACATGTACTAAGTCGTTTCAGAGTCCACACGCCGGTTGCGACCCCATCGGCGCCGCCCGTTTGGAGCTTGGCAGCAGCGGGGCTTACCTCGTCATGAATTCACTGTTACTGTGCCGTGTAATTACGCACTGTACGTAGACGCTGCGCCTTATTGCGGGCTGGCCGAGGCGCGCGAATCGCCGACTTGGGCTGTGTTCTTGCGGGCGCGAAACCGCCAAGGGGACACTCACCAAGTTAGTAACGGTTTACTTACACAGCGACGAGAAATTTAATGTAGGAGCGTGTTTCAGGCCGGTGGCAAACGACGCCGGTGAGCGCCGGCCGGGGCCGGCTGCGATCGAGACACACACACGCCCTCCTCAAATTGTTTATGCGACATGTGAGAGACCCTTGCCCCCTCAGCCGAAGCACAAGATAAGTTTACAGTTTGGCGCGGCGCGATGAGGCTCGGCTGGGCTGGGCGGCGGCCAAATGCGGGAGTAAGCGATCGCGCATGTGATCGCCGCCGTACAAGTTGGCGGTTTTTAGGGGAGGGCCGAGGCGAGTTGCAGGACTTTTAGAGCGAGTCCGCAATGACCTCGAACACACTAATAGTGCACAGCATGCCCCGCGGCAACTTCGACGAGTGCGCCGCGGCGCTGCGGCAGGCCGCGGACGCGCACGGCGTCACAAAGTGGGTCGAGCTGCGGTCGCTGCGGCGCGTGCTCGTCGTATTTGCGTCCGAGCAGGCCGCGGCCGACGCTTTGCCCGGGCTACAGAAGGAGGCGGCGGGCCGCTTCCCGGACACGCGCGTCGGGTTCAGCATGGCCAGCGTCGAGCCGGCGGCGGCGCCCGTGCGCCTGAAACTGCCTGACGCAGGCCGCATTCTGTTTGTGAGCCCGCCGGCGTCGCCGCCGAACGGCTGGTCCGGCGAGGGCAAGCCCGAGGAAGAGCCGAACGCCGCCACAAATTGGGACAAGGACTTCAATGCGCAGCTCGAGAAGGCGCTGCACGCAGCCGCGCACGGCGCTCCGCCGTCGCCTGTGAGCCCCGCGGAGGGCAGCCATGTCGTGCGCATTCTCGAGGCGCGCGAGGGCCAGCCGGCCTTGCAGGTCACTCACGAGTAGATTGCGACTCGGCAGCCCGTCTTGGCCTGTTAAGACCCTAATAAGGGCAAAAGACGGGGCCGCGACACATTAACGGTACGAGGGCCGCTCAATCGCCCTCAGTGCACTATGGTACACGTCTACGTCGCAGTATGTGCGCTCGTCGTGTGAGCATGCTTTGCGTGCTTTGCGGGCTCGGCCAGTTAGGCGGCGCACCGCCTCGCTACTAGTTAGCGGCCAAAAAAACCGATGTGCTGCACGACAAATTACTCTAATTCCGAGAGCTGCAACGTGCGTTCTATACCACCTCGTTTAATAAAATAGTAACATGCCGTTTCAAGTTTCTGAAGCCGCGACGGCGACCTGCGACCGGTGAACTGCGACGACGAGCCGCGACGACGACCTGCGCGGCATGTAGCCCTTGGCGGTAAGTGTTAGTAAACTAGAGAAGGCGCCATGGCGCGACTATGTACATATGGACGGCTAGGCCCGGGACCCGCTATGAGAGCGCGTATGCGCGGGGATATTGCGAGAGGAGCTTCGCTCGAGCAGCTACGTTTGTAGCCCCGTTACGAGGGCGCCTAGGCCTGCGCCTAGGCCTGCGCCTGCGTCTCAGGCTTGCGCGCAAACTGGCTGGCAAGGTCGGACGTGACGGCCTGCTCCTCGTCCTTGTCCTTGTAGTGCGCCTTGAAGAATGTATAATGCAGAATGATTTCGTGGATGTGCGTCATGGCCGGGTCCTTCACGAAGTCCGGGTCCAGGAAGAAGAACAGGGGCATGTCGACCTCCTCGCCGGGCATGAGCAGCTGCTCCTCGAAGCAGAAGCACTGGATCTTCGAGAAGTACGCGGCCGCGCGCTCGGGCACGACCGTGTAGGTGGCCATGCCGATGATCGGCTCCGTGCCCTTGTTCTTGGCCTTGTAGAAGCCGAGCGCCGTCTCGCCAGGCAGCACGGCGACCTCGCGCTGCTCGGGCTTGAACTCCCACGGCATCTGCGTGCTCACCTCGCTGCTGAACTTCACGCGCACGCGCTGGTCGCGGTCCACGGGCTGCATGCGCTCGGGCGTGAACTTCGACGAGTCCGTGATCGGCGTGCCACCGAAGCCTGTGCGCGAGCAGATGGCGCGGTACAGCGGCACGCTTGCGTACGACAGCGTGCCGAACAGAATAAGCATGCCCGACGCGTACAGCGTGATCGAGACCGTGTCCTTGTGCCGCCTCGCGCGGCTCTGCTCCGCCTGGAAGCGCCGCAGCGCCTCCAATTCCTCTTTAGTGATGCGCCGCGCCGCGCGCAGCGGCGCCGCGCTGAACCGCCGCACAAAATTCCGGAACATGTACTGAACCTTGATTTGAGGGTGCGGCCGAAACCCTGACTCTTCTCTCGTGTCGCCGGCTGCCCACTCCCACTCGGCGGCTACGCCGTACGGCGAGTGGGCGTAAATATGCGTCGGGCGCGAAACAGCGACTAACGCGGCCCGCGCCCGGCATGTATGGCGACCTCGCAGAAAAGCTCGTGGAGGAGGCGCGCCGCGGCGAGAGCCTCGAGTTTCTGCCGCTGTACCAAACCGACTTTGTGCGCGGCGTGACGCGCGAGACGCGAGAGCTCGCGACGCTCGAGGAGGAGGCGGCCGAGGCGGCCGGCGACGACCGCGTGAAGCAGGCCGTTGCTGGCGTGTACGACCTGTGCCAGCGTCGCAACAAGCAGTGCCTGCTTTCGTACCACCTGCACCGCGCGCGCAAGCTCGAGCAGCTCGTCTGGAACGAGCAGGAGGCGCCGGACCAGTCGAACCTGAGCCCGGCCGAACAGAGCTATCTGCGCAATTTCGGCGAACTCGTCATGAACGTGAAGGAAAACTGGGAAGACATTGACTTGACGGGAAGCATGGCGCCGCCGCGCGAGATGTACGTCGAGGTGCGCTGCCTGAAGGACGCGGGCGAGATCCAGACCGAGTACGGCGTGTTCGACCTAACGAAAAACAGCCAATTCTACATCCGCCAGTCCGACGTGCAGCGGCTCATTCAGCAAGAGCTTGTAGAGCTCGTGAAGTAGCCGCTGCAGTGGCAGGTTCTTAGCTGCTGGCGCGAGTCTAAAATATTTATTTTTCGAGGGTATGTTGTTGAGTTGAACGTAGCCTTACGTGTAGCTTGAGTCGAGACGTAATAACAAGCTCAAACTAGTTTAGAATGATGGCCTATGTTATACATATTATCGTCCTGCGCGCGTTGCCGGCCGCGCACGTCTCCTGGCGGTCCTTTTCTAAATTACGCGCGCCACACGTGACCGCGTAATCGCTAAATCTGCGGCGGCTCAAGACTCACCCACTTAACCCGCTATTGGCTCATGACTGACGCGGCGGAGATGCAGAAGTGGACTGCGAGAAGCGTCAGACAGACGTTCCTCGACTACTTCACCACAAAGCTTGCTCACAAGTACGTTCCCAGCTCGTCGGTGATCCCCTATGAGGACCCGACGCTGCTGTTCGCGAATGCCGGCATGAACCAGTACAAGCCCATTTTCCTCGGCACTGTGGCGCCGGGCTCCCCGTTTGCGGACCTGAAGCGTGCGGCTAACTCGCAGAAGTGCATTCGTGCCGGTGGCAAGCACAACGACCTCGAAGATGTCGGCAAGGATAGCTACCACCACACGTTCTTCGAGATGCTGGGCAACTGGTCGTTCGGCGACTACTTCAAGAAGGAGGCCTGTGCTTATGCGTGGGAGCTGCTCACGCAGACCTACAAGCTGGACCCGGCGCGTCTGTACGTGTCTTACTTCGGCGGCGAGCCGAGCGCCGGCCTCGAGCCGGATCTCGAGGCGAAGCAGTGCTGGCTCGATCTCGGCGTGCCGGAGTCGCACATCATCATTGGCAGCTATGCCGACAACTTCTGGGAGATGGGCGACCAGGGCCCGTGCGGGCCGTGCTCGGAGATCCACTACGACCGCATCGGCGGCCGCAACGCGGCCAGCCTCGTGAACATGGACGACCCGAACGTGCTCGAGATCTGGAACCTTGTGTTTATCCAGTACAACCGCGAGGCCAGCGGCCAGCTTGTGCCGCTGCCGGCGAAGCACATCGACACGGGCATGGGCTTCGAGCGCCTCGTGTCCGTGCTGCAGGACCGCTCGTCGAACTACGACACAGACGTGTTCACGCCGCTGTTCGAGCGCATCCAGGAGCTCACTGGCGTGCGCGCGTACGCAGGCAAGTTCGGCGCCGAGGACGCCGACGGCATTGACACGGCGTACCGCGTGTTGGCCGACCATGTGCGCACACTCGTCGTGGCGCTGGCTGACGGCGGCGTGCCCAACAACGACGGCCGCGGCTATGTGCTGCGCCGCATTCTGCGCCGTGGCGCGCGCTTCGCGCGCAAGAAGATGGGCTTTCAGCAGGCGAACTTCTTCTCATCGCTGGCGCCGACCCTCATCGAGCAGGTTAAGGACACGTTCCCCGAGGTCGAGAAGAACCGCGTGACCATTTTTGAGATCCTTGACGAGGAGGAGGCCAGCTTTGCGCAAACGCTGGACCGCGGCGAGCGCTTGTTCGAGCAGATGGCCGCGAAGACGAAGGCCGCGGGCGGCGGGAAGCTCGGCGGCAAGGACGTCTGGCGCCTCTACGACACGTACGGCTTCCCTGTTGATCTGACGCGGCTTATGGCCGAGGAGGCTGGCCTCGAGATCGACGAGGCCGAGTTCGAT
The DNA here is from genome assembly GCA_030555795.1 of Entelexis sorbosivorans. Lineage (NCBI taxonomy): Eukaryota > Fungi > Ascomycota > Dipodascomycetes > Dipodascales > Trichomonascaceae > Entelexis > Entelexis sorbosivorans. The sequence goes on along the minus strand of JANIVK010000055.1, from coordinate 1,993 downwards.
AAGGCGAAGGAGGCGTCGCGCGAGGCGTCGAAGGGCGGCGCCGGCAAGAAGGCGCAGCAGCTGCTCAAGCTCGACGTGCACCAAATTTCGCAGCTTAAGGCCGACGGCCTGCCGGCCACGGACGACGAGCCCAAGTACACGGCCACGGAGCTGGACACGAAGATCGTGCGCATTGTAAGCCCCACGGGCGACTTTGTGGACACGGTGGGCGCTGGCGAGCACGGCATTCTGCTCGAGCGCACGAACATGTACGCCGAGAGCGGTGGCCAGGAGTATGACCGCGGGCAGCTCGTCATCGACACGGGCGACGGCGCCGCGTTTGACGTGTCTAACGTGCAGAGCTACGGCGGGTACGTGCTGCACACGGGTGAGCTGAAGTACGGCACGCTGCGCGTCGGGTCGCCCGTTGTGTCGCAGTACGACGTCGAGCGCCGCTTCCTGCTCAAGAACAACCACACGGGCACGCATGTGCTGAACTACGGCCTGCGCGAGGTGCTTGGCGACGGCGTGGACCAGAAGGGCTCGCTCGTGGCCGAGGACCGCCTGCGCTTCGACTTCAGCCACCGCCAGGGCGTGACCCGCGACGAGCTGGCCAAGATCGAGGCCGTGTGCTCGGACTACATCAAGCAGAACTCGAAGGTGTTCTCGCAGGTTGTGCCCCTGTCGCAGGCGCGCCAGATCTACGGTCTGCGCGCCGTGTTTGGTGAGACGTATCCGGACCCCGTGCGCGTTGTGAGCATTGGCGCTGCCGTGGACGAGCTCATGGCCGATCCGACGAACACGAAGTGGGGCAAGTACTCGATCGAGTTCTGCGGCGGCACGCACCTGAACCAGACGGGCGAGATCCGCGAGCTCGTCGTCATTGAGGAGAGCGGCATTGCGAAGGGCACGCGGCGCATCAACGCTGTGACCGGCAGCGGCGCCTACGAGGTGCAGCGCCGCGCCGCGGCGTTCGGCCAGCGTCTCGACGAGCTCGAGCGCCAGCCGACGGAGGCCGAGGCGAAGAAGCTGGGCCTCGAGCTGAAGCAGCTTGTTGTGGGCGTCCTCGACAAGCACGCGCTGAACGAGCGCTTCACGAAGGTGCAGAAGCAGATCACGGACGCGGCGAAGGCGCAGCACAAGAAGCTGGCCAAGGCGGCGATTGCGGCCATCGACGCGCAGGAGGGCAAGCCCGGCGTCGTGCGCATCGAGGGCAACGCGAAGGTGCTCTCGGAGGGCCTGCAGCACGCGAAGAAGAAGGGCGTGTCGGTGTACCTCTTCTCCGTCGACGACGACGGCAAGGTCCCGCACGGCGCGTTCTTCACGCAGGGCTCGCCGGCCGAGATCGCGACGGACGTGTCGCAGCTTGTCGGCGGCAAGGCCGGCGGCAAGGGCCCCAGCGTGCAGGGCGTCGGCACGGACGCGGCGCGCGTCGACGAGGCCATGAAGGCCGTCGAGGAGCGCATGCAGAAGCTTGGTCTCTAGAGCGCGAACAGAGTAATGCAAGTACGTAGCTAATTAGCATCTGTGGCGAGTCAAATGCGCCGCGCAAACGGCGGCTCAAACGGCGGCGCAACATTGCTCCATGATTTCCTGGCACATTCTGTACTGGATGGAGATGAAGTGCTTGATCTCGGCGCCGTGAGTAGCCCCAAGAACATCAAACAGCGTGGTTCCCAGCGTTTCGACCGTGGCCGGAGCGTTCGACGTCACTACTGGCGGAAGCTGCTTGTTGTCGCCAGCCACAATGAGTCGCTCCACTCCCATGTCAATCACAGCTGGGATATAGCACTGCGGAAGAAGTGCCTGCGAAACCTCGTCTATAATGATAGTAGAGAACAGGGGCTTCGCGAATGTAAGTTCCGTGAGCGTGCGCGCACCCGCGCCATGCAAAGTGGCAGCCACGACCTTAGCGGACGTGATCATGGACTCCCGCATCTCCTTTTCGCGGGCCTTGTACGAGCAGCAACACAAAGTCACGCTCACTGAGCTCCAGCGTATTCTCGATGAGCGC
>JANIVK010000054.1:0-52591 GCA_030555795.1 Entelexis sorbosivorans | reverse complement strand
GCGACCATGGGCTCGCGCCCGTCGACGCGCCAGGCCGACCGGTAGCTCAGCGCACACTGGGCGTACGGCACTCGCGGTGGCACTATTACGGACATAGACGCGCACGGGCTGGGCGTGCCGCGCGCTTAGCCGCGGCCTCCGCCGGCGCGGGAACTTTCATTTCTCCCAAACCCTACGACGTAATGTAAACAACTCTCACGCGTATTGCAAACAACACTCGCTAGGGTCAGCTGATGGGCTGCTGCAGAGTGTCTATCTAATCGTGCGTATCTAGTAGTGCAGTCCCTGCCCTGATGCTGTGCTGACAACCCTCGCGCGCAACTCTCTTACTGGTGCGCACCATGTCCGGCCATGCCCGTATCGTGGATACTAGGGGCGATCGCCCGGCAACGTTGACGCCTGCAGCGTTGCTTCGCGCGGAGGCTGCAGCGCCAAGGGGCGCGCGCCCCCCTAAATTTGAAAAAGAAAGGCCAGTGACAGCGTTCTTTGCCTACCCAATGAATTGATTTAAATTATGATATGTGTATTGAAGCGCCGTGTGGTCGGCTTTCTACGCTTTTGCCGATGCGCGCCCTACCGTCTGTGTCGTTCCTTAGTGAGTTTCGCGGACGTAAGAATATTTTCTAGGGCAACCCTCTGCCGCAACTAGCTCGAGGCGTCGGCCAAGGCCTGCCGGCTTCGGCTAAAGACACCGTATTGTGCCTCGTTTTCTCGTTCATAGGCCGAGATGCCACGCATCAAGAACGCGCTGCACGTGAGCCCGTCGTTTTGTTGCGGGACCGTTAAGGCGGGCAGAGCGCTATACGCCGGCGCGAGGTCGTGTGACTTGCGATGATTCAAGCCGTGCATGCTGCGCGTAGTCAGCAGGGGCGCGATTATTTGTCAGACTTGCTAGGGGAGGGGTTGGCAAGCCGTTGGGGTATATAAGCGACCCGTTGCTAGGCCTATGGGGGGCCTGCAACCACTTTGGCACCTATACATCCGATGACGATTTCGAAGATTCACGCCCGCTACATCTACGACTCCCGGGGCAACCCGACGGTCGAGGTCGACCTGCACACCGAGAAGGGCCTGTTCCGCGCGGCGGTTCCTTCCGGTGCGTCGACGGGCTCGGGCGAGGCGCTCGAGCTCCGCGACAAGGACCCCAAGAAGTGGGGCGGCAAGGGTGTGCTCACGGCCGTTGCCAACGTGAACGACGTTATTGCGCCGGCTGTGCTGCGCGCGAACCTGGACCTCAAGGACCAGCGCGCGTTCGACGACTTCCTGCGCAAGCTCGACGGCACCGAGAACAAGACGAAGCTTGGCGCCAACGCCATCCTCGGTGTGTCCATGGCCGCTGCGCGTGCCGGTGCCGCCGAGAAGGGCGTGCCCATGTACGAGCACGTGCGCTCGATTGCCGGCACAAAGGAGTCGAACTACGTGCTGCCCGTTCCTTTCCAGAACGTTGTGAACGGTGGTGAGCACGCTGGTGGCCACCTCGCCATCCAGGAGTTCATGATCGCTCCTATCGAGTTCAGCACGTTCAGCGAGGCTCTGCGCGCGGGCAGCGAGATCTACCACATTCTGAAGAAGAACGCGGCGAAGAAGTACGGCTCGAGCGCCGGCAACGTCGGTGATGAGGGTGGCATTGCCCCCGACCTGAACTCGGCTGAGGAGGCGCTTGACCTCATCACGGGCGCCATTGACCAGGCTGGCTACAACGGCAAGGTCAAGATCGCCATCGACGCCGCGTCGTCCGAGTTCCTGAAGGACGGCAAGTACGACCTCGACTTCAAGGACCCGAAGAGCGACCCCACGCAGCACAAGACTGCTGAGCAGCTGGCTACGTACTACGGTGAGCTTCTGAGCAAGTACCCCATCGTGTCCGTCGAGGACCCGTTCGGTGAGAACGACTGGAGCGCGTGGCAGCACTTCTTCCAGAAGGAGGAGGCGAAGGTGCAGATCGTCGGTGACGACCTGCTCGTCACGAACCCGAAGCTCGTGACGAAGGCCATCGAGACGAAGAGCGCCAACGCTCTGCTGCTCAAGGTCAACCAGATCGGCACGGTTACGGAGGCGATCGATGCCGCGAACCTGGCCTACAAGGCGAACTGGGGCGTCATGGTCAGCCACCGCTCTGGCGAGACCGAGGACACCTTCATTGCTGACCTCGCCGTTGGCCTGCGCGCCGGCCAGATCAAGACGGGCGCCCCCGCGCGCTCGGAGCGTCTTGCCAAGCTCAACCAGATCCTGCGCATCGAGGAGGAGCTCGGCGACAAGGCTGTCTACGCCGGCGCTCAGTTCCGCAAGTCCGCGGCCATCTAATTAGCTGCAGCTTAGTCTAGTAGTTATACTGCCGTCTATATAGCGTTGCCATAGGGCACCGCCGCCATTCATAAAGATTGATTTGATTTGACTTTAGGAGAAGGAATGTTATTATTATCAGTGTTGCATTTCTGCGAATTTTGTTTAATGCAGGCTGCTAGTCCGGCGGCCCGTCATCGCAGGCCGAAGCCGCCAAAGCACGCCGAAGCAGCTACGAGACTCCTTCTCGTCGCCTTTTCGGCTTGTTTTTTTCTTTTTTTTTGAAGAGCGCACTAATTAGTTTAGCATGGTTCCGGTAAATACGTTAGTGGGAAACGTGGCGCCGTGGCAGCGCGCCTAAGACTCGAGCGGCTTCAAGCACGAGTGCGGACAGATGCCCTTGCGGCTCGGGTCCGCATCCAGCCGCACGAGGGACCATCCGTCGTCAAAAACCTGGAAGACCCTGACTATTTCGCCGGCGTCGAGGCTGATTTCGTCGTTCAGGTTCTTCTCGTACGCCTGGATGACGAAGTAGCGCGCGCCGCTCAGGTTCGTGAGCAGGCCGTCCTCGGCGGCGTTCGGCATGGTCGGGAGCGGCTTGTTCATGCGCGTGTTTTTGGACACGCGCACGCGAGGACTGCTCGTCTTTTTCTTCGCTCCTCCTCGCGACCGGCCGTTCGCCTCGTGGCCGAGCCGCGGCGGCGACTGCGGCTTCGACCCCTTCACAAACGCGGCAGCGTCGCCGCGATAGCCAAGCACGCTGAGACGGCGCACGGCCTTGCCTGAGTAGCTGCTCGTCCTGCGTGCGGCTGCGCCCGCGTCTGGAGTGAGCGGCTGCGCGCCTAGTTGGCCTGGCGAGTACCCGGGGCTGCGCGGTGTTCGCGGTACGCTGAGCAGGGCTATGTTGCGGATGCTGCTCGACGTTTTTACTACGAGCGGCGGCACGGCCGGCCGCGGGGCGGCTGTGTCGCGCGGCGCCGCGCGCGACTCGCCCGTCGTGGATGCCGCGCCCGAGGGCGTCGCGTACGTTGAGCTCGCCGTGATCGAGGAGCTGCGCGAGCTGAGCCAGGTACTGCTGTTCGATCCCGTCAGCGGCGTGCCCATGCTCTGGCGGCTGCCGCGGTCCTTTCTGCCCCTTTTTGACTGCTTGCTTCGCCGGCTCTCGTCGGAGCTGTCTATGAGTGGCAGCATCATCTCGGACTCCGACGCGCCAAACAGCTTGTCCAGCGACGTGGGCGTGAACGATATGCCCGAGTCGGAGCGGTACTCGAGCTCCGACTGCGCCGTCACTGGCCGCGACAGGTCCGTGTAGCTGTGCGCACCATTGAAGTCTGCATTGCGCGTCGGGTCCAGTTCGGCTCTGACGTGTTGAATGCGGTCCGCCGACAGGGACAAGCCCGCGTCAAGAAGTGGCACTCCCGAATCTCTGACCAAGGAGCCCGTGTACGACGGTATGGCAGCGCGCCCTGGTTCGATGTGTTGGCCGTAGGTGCGCCCGTGGCCGCCGTGCAGACTATCGTCGCGCTTGAGCAGTCCCAGAATGCGCTGACGCTCGGCGTCTCCAGCGCCTTTCGTGGAGGCCCCTGGCTCGTGACGGGCCTCTCCGGCCGCTGCCGCTTCTATATCTGCTTCTGCTGCTCCTGCTGCTTCTGTTGCTCCTGCTGCTTCTGCTGCTCCTGCTGCTTCTGCTGCTCCTGCTACCTCCGCTGCTCCTGATGCTGCCTCTGTTGCCTCTGCTGCCTCTGCTGCTGCCTTTGCTGCTGCCTCTGCTGCTCCTGCTACTCCTACTGCTGCGCCTGCGCCTGCTGCGGCAGCGTCCGATGTGCGAGTTAAACTTGACGGCGCGTACTTGGGGCTCGACGACGCCGCAGTCACGGCACCGTCTTTTGTCCAGCTCGCACGCTTCGTCTCCGTATACGTAGTGCTGGCGCCGGCAACTGCTTCGTCCCTTATCGACGGCGTAGCAGCGTACTCCGAGCGCAAGCGCCGGTAGCCAGAACTGACGAGGGAACTAGGCCTCGCCGGCGAGCCTAAGGGAGCGACGGGCGGTGTTTGGTAGATAGAATGAGAACTGCCCGTGCGCTGGGCGAGCTGCGCGCTGCGTGGCGTCGTAATTGAGTGCGACGAGCCCTGCGTGCCCTGAGCGCCAGGGCTCGCATGCGTCGCCGTCGCGCGTAGTGATGATGCGGGCGAGTCCGTGCGGCTCTTAAGGCTGCGAAGCGCACTTTTTGCCGGCGGCACGAGGTCTGTCGGGTTGTAGAAGGCGCTCAGGTCGAGGTCGGGCGGCGTCTCGTCGAGTTGCAGCGGCGCCAACAGCTGCTGCGACGAGTTCTGTGTGTCGAATAGCCCGCTCATGGACTGCTTTGTTCCTATGGGCGGCTGGGCGGGAGACGGGAAGAGCACAGGCCGGTTCGCGCTCACTTGCTGCACCCTGAGCCGGCTCTCGCCGGAGCGCGGCCGCCCGAGCAACGCCGCGTCGCGCGTCGCATCCGTCTTGCGGCTCGACTGCGACATTCGCGACGCGCTAAGGCTGTGCCCGTCGTTGAGGCTGAGGCTCACGGGGTACGACCACACGGACGGCACGAATAACGGGCTCTCGGAGCTTGTGCGCGGCGTACGCGGCGCGGCCAGCGCCGCGTCCTTGTCGCGCTGCGCATGCTCGCGGCTGCTGCGCGACGCCGGCGGCGGCGGCGGCGACGGCGGCGGCGGTGCCGATGCCGATGGCGACCCAATTATATCTGACGGCGGTTTCGGCGGGCTGACGCTTGGCGGCGCTCTGGCCACGTCGGATGCGATTGTGGCCTGCGACGCGAGCCGCTCCGCCGCTTCAAGCGCTGCGCTCGTGCGCTGCGTGAGATCGTCAAATGACGTGCGCCTCGCCGCAATCGGTGCCTCGGCCACGCCTACGCCAGAAGCCTTCTCCGTTGGGCTATTCGCGTCCGGCGCCGAGCCCCGAGGGGGTTCATTTGCTGAGGCCAAGTCGCTGGGTTTGGCCGCAGCCGAGCCGCTGGCATCGTTGCCATTATTGGGGCGCTTGTGGCTTGGAGGCCGCGCTGCACGGCCGGCGCTCGGGTTCGTCTGCGACGCCGGCAGCGCGAGCAAGTCGTCCGTAGTGGGCACGCAGCACAAGACATCACAGCAGCCACGGTCTTGGCGGCGGCGCCGCCGCTTGTATGAGCGCGGCAAGCTTTCCGAGCTCGCTGCAGAGCGGCGCCGGAAGTCGCTGTTCTGCGCCATGATGTAGGCGCGTCTCTCGTTAGCAGAGATGACGGACATCCTAATAATGAGGAACGAGAGCGCAAGGATGCCGATCAGGGCCACGGTGCCCAGCGGAATAGCAATGGCCAGGATAGTCGAAAGGCTGTATGATCGGGCCATATTGCAGAAGACTGGGGGGGTCGCAGTTTCGCAGTCACGGCAACTCGTCTGGCAGGACTTGCGGGCAGTGCGTCAGTGCATCGGCCGCCACGTTCGTTCAGCAGGTCACAAAAGTAGCGGATGGACGCATGTCGTTATTCGCGCCCGATCTCCAATAGATACGCATCTGATACCTGCGTCTGTCACATAACCTCGCAAGCCCCATACCATAGACGCAGGGCAAAGCAGCCCTGTCAACTGAAAATGCTCGGCCTCAAGCATGGGCCCTGCATAGGAATAATAATACGTGCCTGCTTCTGGCGCCGGGTGTTGACGCAAGCAAATAATATTCCTGCAGGCGTGCAGATGCGGCACATAATTCGCAAACTGGTTAGGCAAAGAAAAAAAAAATGGCCGCAGCCTCACGCGCCCACGCCCAACGCGCAGGCTGGCCATGCTGGGCAACGGCAACATTATAAGGTTCGTACGGACCACTAGGCTTAACATTATTAGCAGGGCAGGCGGCTCGCGTTTCACGAAGGGCGGCAGCTCTATGCGGCAAGTCTAGCCGCCGCGCCCGGGCAAGTACGAGCGGAACATGGACGTCGCGCTCGACAATGCGCGTGACGCCGCGGCCATTGCGTCCTCGTTTATCGGCACGTTCCAGGGCATGCCCGGCGTGCCCGAGGCATTGCGCCTGAACACGGAGCCCTGGTCGGCGCCTTGTGTGCCGCTGTACTGCTGGCGATTATTGTCGTCTACAGCAGCAACAATCTTGTTCACGTTCGTCTCGAGCACCATACCGCCCTGAATGACCTCCTCCAGCACCGACTCGAGGACCTCCCAGCCAAACACGAGATCCAGCTCGCATACGTTGCCGAAGCACTTGTCCAGGGCCTCGACAAACACCTGGATGAGGTCGAGCACGCCGAGCTCGCTCTCCTGCTGGTCGACAATAAATACGAAGTTCAGCGTTGCATATAGACGATAGATGACCTGCACCTGCTCGTTCTCGCCCTCGGGGCTGCGCAGCAGCTCGGGCAGCGTGAGGAAGTTCGACTGCTGTGGCGTGCGCTTCAGCAGAATGGCATATATTTGCTTGATGAGCGCCTGCTGCGCCTGGATCTCGAGCGGCGTGTAGAACTTCGCCAGCCGCGGCTGGCCCAGATTATTGATGATGAGCACGCAATGGATCATGCTGCCTTGCTCAGTCCCGTCCCAGTATCCTAAAATGCGCGGGGTTCTGCGGCCAGCACAGCACACTAAGACAAGTAGACACGAATGGCAAGGTCTCACACTACCGAGCGTAGGCCGTGTTCGTGGTGTGGTTGTGGGTCGTCGATGCGGCGGCCTGCCCGCCCGCGCTCCTGCTGCCGCACTGGCCGTATCCAGCAGCCGCTGGCAAGCCGCCGCGATACGCCCACGTCGCAGCAGGCTCGGCCGGCCACCGCCGCAGAGGGCGGGCGCCTCTGTTGGGAGAAACCCGGGCTCGCAGCGAACCCTGGCACCAGCAAAGTGACTCGGCGGTGTAACTCGGGTGAGTCACAATCCCGAGCAGGGCGTACTCGGGACGCATCGATAAGCTATATTGCCGATTACCGTAGGGTATGGCCCCATCCGAGGGACTCGGGACATGTCCGAACATCGGCCATCGGCTGTGCACAACGTGCACGCGTTTGCGCGCTAAGCAAACGGCGCCGCGGCAGGCTGCAATTGCGCCGGAATTTCGCGGCTCGTAAGATACGGAGCCGGTCCCGAAGTCGGGCTTTGCGCGCCATTCCCCGAATTGACGGCGCGCGCCGGCGGATTGGGGCTGCCTCACCGCGGCAGCGTCGCGCTAGGCCCGGGGAGACGTGATAGCAGCTATCGCGGCCGAGACACTTAGGGTTGGGCCGGTCCCATGCAGCGCTCGCATGGTGACTCTGGGCAAGGACGTGTGGGGTACCTAGCGACGGTTTGCCAGCCAGCGGCGCCGGGAAAAAGTACTTAAAGGATTCGATTGCGTTGGGGTCGCCCGCCACCGATATCTGCATTGATCCCAAACATGGTGTCTCCTACCAGTTACAATACGAAGGGCGTCTCGTACGGCCGCGTATCCAGCGACGTTGCGTCGAAGATCCTCACCGAGGACGCTGTTGCGTTCATTGCGACGCTGCACCGCCTGTTCAACCAGCGGCGTCTCGACCTGCTGGCCGCGCGCGACCAGCGGCAGCTGCGGCTTGATGCCGGCGAGCTGCCGGACTTCCTGCCCGAGACGCGGCATGTGCGCGAGGACGCGACGTGGCAGGGCCCGCGGCCGGGGCCCGGCCTCGAGGACCGGCGCGTTGAGATCACAGGCCCGACGGACCGCAAGATGGTGATCAACGCACTCAATTCGAACGTGTACACGTACATGGCCGACTTCGAGGACTCGAGCGCGCCGACGTGGGAGGGCATGATTGACGGGCAGCTGAACCTGTACGACGCCGTGCGCCGCGACATCTCGCTGAAGCAGGGCGCGAAGGAGTACAAGCTGCAGACGGACCGCAGCAAGTACGACAAGAAGGAGCTGCCGACGCTGATTGTGCGTCCCCGGGGCTGGCACCTGCAGGAGGAGCACTTCCTCGTCGACGGCGAGCCCATCTCGGGCTCCCTCTTCGACTTCGGCCTCTACTTCTTCCACAACGCGAAGGAGTCTATTCGCCGCGGCACGGGCCCGTACTTCTACCTGCCGAAGCTCGAGTCGCACCTCGAGGCGCGGCTGTGGAACGACGTGTTCAACACGGCGCAGGACTACATTGGCATTCCGCGCGGCACGATCCGCGCCACCGTGCTCATTGAGACGATTCTCGGCGTGTTCGAGATGGACGAGATCATCTACGAGCTGCGCGACCACTCGAGCGGCCTCAACTGCGGCCGCTGGGACTACATCTTCTCGTTCGCGAAGAAGCTGCGCGCGCACCCGCAGTACCTGCTGCCGGACCGCGATGACGTTACGATGAAGGTGCCGTTCATGCAGGCGTACGTGCGCCTGCTCATCCAGACCTGCCACAAGCGCGGCGTGCACGCAATGGGCGGCATGGCGGCGCAGATCCCCATCAAGAACGACGAGAAGGCGAACGAGATCGCGATGAAGGGCGTTTACGCGGACAAGCTGCGCGAGGCCCTGGCCGGCCACGACGGCACCTGGATTGCGCACCCGGCCCTGGCGGCGATTGCGCTCGAGGTCTTCAACAAGCACATGCCCGGCGCGAACCAGATCTTCAAGCGCAACGAGGACACCATCGTCACGGCGAAGGACCTCATCAACCCGGCCATCCCGGGCGGCCGCGTCACGGAGGCCGGCATCCGCAAGAACCTGTTCATTGCCCTCGGGTACATGGAGGCGTGGCTGCGCGGCATCGGCTGCGTGCCCATCAACTTCCTCATGGAGGATGCGGCCACGGCCGAGGTCTCGCGCGCGCTGCTCAACACATGGGTCAAGCACGGCATCGTGACGGCCGAGGGTAAGAAGGTCACGCCGGACTACGTGCTGCAGATCCTCGACGAGGAGGTCAGCAAGATCAAGCAGAAGTCCGGCGGCAACAGCGGCAAGTTCGACGAGGCGGCGCGCGCCCTCGCGCCCGAGATCACGGACCAGCGCTTCTCGAACTTCCTCACAACCCTGCTGTACCCGTCGCTGAAGGGGAACATCGAGCCCAGCGTGAAGCTGTAAACGGCCGTCCGCGTACAACAACCGTCGAAGCCGCCGGACGCACTCCAGTCTTTAAGTCTTCATATGCGAAGCGTATCTAGCGTTCTATTTTATTTATGATGATGATTCAAGCAAACCTACCTAAAAACGATGCAAATGTGCCTGGCGAGCGCATCGTCGTGCGCATAATTGTGCTACGAATTCAGACTCCCAAAGTCTTGGCGTGCTGGGCCGCCGGCCATTGGCCAGCTGTCTAGACCTAGAATCTCAAAGCAAACGTTAGGCATTTAGACAAAATAAAAGGCATAGATTCTACTTGGGGCAAAGTGCGGGCGGCTTGTACAACACGATGGCGCGCTCTGTTCGCGCCGCCGGGCAAGCGTTGTCAAAGGCAGCACCAATACTTACGGACGCGTGATACTGCTAATCTTGGTAGTCCATTAAAATGGCCTGCAATTAATTCCGCCGCGCCCGACCCCCCGACGCCATGCCTTCGCTCCGTCGCTGGATCCAGTTCTTGTCCAGCGCAGGCATCACTGTGGGCCTCGGTGTCATGTTCGTCCAGTACGGGACGCCGTCCGACGACACGTTCCTTAGGACACTGTCGCCCGAGCTGCAGGAGCGCTACGAGAAGGAGCGCGAGATCCGCGTGCGGGCTAACGAGATTCTGCAGAAGAAAATGGAGGAGACAAAGGACAAGCCCGCCTGGTTGCAAGGCACGGGCGCAATGCTGAAGCTGGATCAGCAGGTGAATGAAGAGGCGCGCTCGCTCATCGAACGGGAGCGCGAGAACACGGCGCTGGCCAGCGAGCGCGAGCGCCTGCGCCAGCTTGCCGAGCGCGAGAAGTCGCTGAAGTAGGCTACGGGCTCTGAAGCGGCTCCTTAATGCGGAAACGTTATTCGTGGCGCAAGCGTTCAGCGACAGAGCCGCGCCATGAAAGAGCATCGTAGGTGCAGATTGAGTTGCGCTTCATTGTGCGTCGCCTCAGCTGAGCTGCAATTGAGGTTCTCGAAGTGCGCCGCTGCTACGCGGCGTGAAACGTTGCGCTCGAGCTCTGCACTATGGCTTTCCTGCACAAAGCCATTTCTGAGAGCATGCAGCGCTAGAGAGTTGTCACTGGGTAACGCGGTCGAATTCGCAACTGATTATAATGGCCTGCGCCGTGATGCGCCAACTTAGACGGCGGCTATGTTGAGCCAGCATCTTTGACCCTAACCAACTGGTTTGTACATAGCAAATGAGCATTTTAGTCTTTTAAATGGTCTAATTCAATCTGCCGCTGCCTGTCTTCGGCGCTGCCGCTGCGGCTGCAGTGCCTAAACACACTACACTACACCGGCCCACATTTCCGCGTTCCACGTGACGTGGTGGTCCCGCTGCTGACAACAAGCAGCGCTTGTCGCGATTTTCAGTGCCAGTCTTTGCAGGCAGCAGTTAAGGCATGGCGAAGCCAAAGAATTTGAATGCGCTGGTGAAGCTCATAGTCGGCGCCGGTCAGGCATCACCGCAACCACCAGTCGGCCCTGCTCTCGGCAGCAAAGGTGTGAAGGCGATTGACTTCTGCAAGGATTTCAACGCGCGCACAGCGCATTACATTCCGGGGACGCCCATTCCGGCCATCGTGACGGTGCGGCCAGACCGCTCCTTTGTGTACGAGCTGAAGTCGCCGCCAACGACCTGGCTTCTCATGCAGGCGGCCGGCGTCGAGAAGGGCGCGCCCGACGGAAAGACAACTGTCGGCCGCATCTCGCTGAAGCATGTGTACGAGATTGCCAAGATCAAGAAGACTGACGACAGACATAAGGACAGGCACCTAGAAGCCATCGCCAAGAGCATACTTGGCGTGGCCAAGAGCTGCGGCATCGAGATCGTGCCGTGAGCTCTCTGTACATAACACGACGCAAACTACTACCGCTAGCGCGGCCCGCGGCGTGCGCAATCTTACTCACTGCGTAAATACATAGATGATTGTGGCTGCAATACTGGGAAACTGCGCTGCGGGACGCCCCTAGACGAAGCGCTTCCTCGCCGGAATATGCAGGTTGATTAGGGTGTGTAGAGGGCCAAGGTAAAGTTCGAGATGGGGGGCAGGACTAGGTAGGTAGGTCGGCCAGATAAACATTACCGCTCGAGATTTTTTATCCTCATTTAAAAACAAAGTCGAAGTCCGCGGGTTAATGCAACTAGAGATGGTTATCGTACGCTCGCCAAAGCCCCGTACAAGCATTTTATCTGGGTCCTGCGCGCGTTTAGTTCCTGGGCAGTAACAACAGACTGGTTTATCGCCGACTAGATCGCATGAAGCTAAAACAAGGCAGTACGCATAGTACAGCGACTCAGGCGTGGCCGCGACATAGTTCGCCCGGGCGGCCTGGCATAAGTAGTAGTTGATAGGCTCCTCTAACGTACATCTAGAACACTCGCGCTCGTACTCGTGTACGTGCTCGCTCGTAAATTAGTTGTTCTTACTGTTATCATAACTCTCATTACAAAACTAGCGTGGCACTCAAGGCCACTTCGTCGGGTCCCAGCCGGGAAGCGCCATGACGTAGGCGTTAGGGTCGCCGAGCTCCTTCATGTCCTGCGCGCTGATCTCCCAGTCGAACACGTCGAGGTTCTGCGCCATGCGCTCCTTCGAAACCGTCTTAGGCAGCGGCGTGATACCGCGCTGCACGAGGTAGCGCAGCAGGATCTGACCCGGCGACTTCCCGTACTTCTTGGCGACGGCCACGAGTTCGGGGTCCTTCATCTTCTTGCCGAGAATGAGCGGCGAGTAACACTCGACCACAATGCCGTGGTCCTGGCAGTACTTCACGAGCTCGTCCATGCGCTTCCAGGGGTTCACCTCGATCTCGTTCACAACCGGCTTGATCTTCGCGTACTTCTCAAGCTCCTGCAGGTGGTGAATGCCCCAGTTCGACACGCCGATGTGCTTCAGCTTGCCCTCCTGGACCATCGTCTCGAGCGCCTTCCAAGACTCCTTGCGCTCCTGCGCGCCGTTGCCCGAGGAGTGCAGCAGGTACAGATCGATTGGCTCGCCGGCCTTCTCGAAGCTGTCCTCGACGGCCTCGCGCGTGGCCTCGTACCCGAACGAGTCGTCCCACACCTTGCTTGTGTAGATGATCTCGCTGCGCGGCACGTTCGGGTGCTTCTTAAGGAAGTCGCGCACACCCTGCATCGTCTCACGCTCGTTCCCGTACAGCGCCGCCGAGTCCACGAGCCGGTACCCCGTCTCGAGCGCCTCGCACACACACTTCGCCGTGTCTTTCAGCGGGATGTTGTAGACGCCGAATCCAATCTTCGGGATCTCAAGAGACATTTTAGGATTCACGAATTCGTTGCTGTTATGCGCACAGCGACCGCGAGGCCGCGTATTTATATTTGTGGAGCTCGGGTTGCAGTCATCTGCGCGGGCCAGGGTTTGCTGTGGTGCACACCCGTCGATTCTGCATGCGCGGGCAGATCCAACGGTCACAAGCGCGACTTAGGCATCATGAATTAGGCATCGCAACGGGGCCGCGCAGCAACTTTGCGCAGCCCGGCATGGAGGAGGCCTTCTGGCGAGCAACAAAAAGTCCCGCACACGTAGTCTATTGAATATGGCCGCTAATTAGAAACCGCCCGCATCGAGCCCGCGCAGCAAAGCACACGCGCGTGCAGCGTTTGTCCAGCGCTTGTGCCGTGCGCACTGTCCCGAAAATTGCGCACGAAACTATGCACTCGCTGATCGCTACTAAGTAGAAAAACTCGAGTACTCGCGAATTATACGCTAGTAGGCGCTAGTATGCGCTAGGATCATATATATAGTTCAGTCTCTAGAGAGCAAAGAGCATAATTGGCAATTCGCCAGCTATGAACAACGAAAACGCAGCATCAATTTGGGGTCGCAGAGGCCCCAAGATTGTAGAACAGTAGCGCACACGCGGCGGCGCTCAGCGGAGCTAATTAAGTCGTAAAAAGATACAGCTACGTCCAAGCCACTCCACGAGCCGCATCTTCGAAAATACAGCGTTGCAGAGCTCGAAAGCGTGAGAACAGATCCTAAAGCACGAGCTCGCGGACAAGGAACGGCACAAACACGACGCTCGCAACCCACAGCGTGCTAAAGGTCTGGTACAGCGCCACGGGGATGCCGAGGGCACCGTGCTGCGCCCACTTCGCCGCGTAGTTCAGGTAGATGGCGTAAAAAGCGACGGCGAAGAAGTGGTAGAAGAGGAGCGACGGCCGTGACGTGAGGCCGCTGAGCAGGCCGACGGGCCCGTTCACGCACTCACCGCCGCGCTGGAAGTAATGGAAGCAGCCGTTCTGCAGGATCGCGAGCTCAGGGCTCTGGGCAGCAAACAGCTGGTACAGCGCAATCGACAGCACGTTCACGACGACAGACGAGCGCTTGCGCTCCGAGCGGAACTGCGCAAGCTCCTTGCGCACGACGCTGTGGTCCTGCAGCTCGCCGTCGTTCAGCGAGCCGAGACGGCGCGACAGAATCACGGCATCGCTGAGGCCGACCGTCATGCCACCGCCCGTGAGCGGGTGCCGCATGTTCAGCGCGTCGCCGAGCAGCACGAGACCCGGCACGTCGTAGGACACAGCAGGCAAGTACTGGTTTGGCATCGTGCGTAGCCGGTCCTTGTCGAGGGCGTCGCGGAACGACGGCTGCAGGCTCGCCGGCAGCTTCGACAGCGCGTGTGCCTCGAGCCAACGCTTCAGGTCGCCGTTCGACGCGGACGGCAGCTTCGGCCCAGGAACGTCGCACAGAATGCGCGCCTCCGTGGCCGACGTCTGGTAGACGAGAATGGGGCTAAAGTCCGTGCCAATTATGACGTTGCCGTGATTTGGCGCGGGCAGCTGCGGGTTCTTGAGCACGGCGCCGACGAAGTGCGACTCGACCGTCGGCTTTGTCTGCACAAACTGCTTCCGGAACTTCGAGCTCGTGCCGTCGCACACGCAGACAATGTTTGCGCGCAGCTCGCCGTGCTCTTTTGTGGCCACGCCCGTCACGCGGTCGCCCTCAACGAGAATCTTCGTGACCGTCGCCTGCTGCAGCGTGACGCCGGGCGTCGCCGCGGCCAGCCGGCGCAGGTTCATGACAAACCGCCCGTGGTGGAAGCCGCGGCCCTGCGCAGCGCCGCCGCCGTGCGCTAGCGTCGGATACGGGATGTTCACGCGCTGGCCGTTGTAGATGACTTCGTAGCCGGAGATGGTCGCCGCGTCAATGCCATTGAGCGCGTCCTCCATACCGAGCTGGCGGAGGCGCTCGACGCCGCCCGGCTGCAGCAGCTCGCCAACAATGCGGTCCGGCTCGGAAAGATCGCGCTCCAAAAGGAGCACGCGCTTGCCGCGCAGCGCGAGGCCGCGTGCCAGCGCGGGACCGACGATTCCTGCTCCTACAACGATAAAGTCATGCATTTTGTCCCGCCCTCGCTTCTCGTGTGATGTGCGGCTGTATAAATGCAAATACAGCCGCGCTTATACGACAGACTCGACGTCGCGAAACCAAGGGTACGGGCCTCCTCGTTCTCCATGTGAAAATGGCGGCCCCGCCGCGGCAAAGCCGCATGTGATCGCCGGCCGTACCGCGGCGCGCCCCGGGGCGATGAAGAGCCGCGACGCGGAATAGGAGGCAGCAGCTAGACTCACAAGGCTGTACGTAGCCACGAAGAATGCTGTCTGTAATTAGCGCATTTTTATCACAAGAATAAAAAGAAAAAAAAAAAGAGAGAAATAGACGTCTTTATACACGACCCACCCTGTCATAGAGGCTACATGTTGCCACACTTCCTTACCGTCGTCCCCTAATCTCACACGCGTCCCTCTCGATAATAACTAACGTCAACAGGCTGGGTGGGGTCATCAGTATTCACTAAGTGCGACTCACGCACACGCTAGGCGTAGTTGCGACTCGCTGTTGACAGCGGTCGAGACCGCGGCTATATGAGCCACTGCACTTGCGCTTCAAATTATTTCCCCAAAACTAGTCCTGGCTGGAAGCAAATTAGTGCGGCAAGTGCGAATTGATGAGCTCTGCAGTACATAACTAGCCGCAGGAATAGCAGCCAGCCGGATCTCAACTGCCTAAATACAGAACAAGCCCATGACCGCCGGCGCCATAAGGACAATACGCCGCGCAGACGCCGGGCGTTACAGGACGCACCCAAACTACACGGCCACTCACGTGCGTGCCAAAGGCCAGCCCGTGTCATCCCTGGGCAGGGGCTGCCTGTCGCCTGGCCTGCCGTATCGTGGAGGAATGTGCCCACGCACGCACCGAGTCCCGAGTTCCTAAACCAGGCCCGGCGAAACCCGCGTCGTTTCCCAGCGCCATCCTCTGCAGCAGAGCATTGAGCGACGCATTGGTCTGACGCGGCAATGATAGACACTTCGGCCCACACGCTACACACGAGCGATCATAGCGGCCACGGCGGCCACGGCGGCGGCGGCGGCGGCGGCGACGGCGCAATGTGTTCCATGAATATGCTGTTCACATGGGACACGACGGATCTCTGCGTCGTGTTCAAGTGGTGGCATGTGCGCACGCAGGCCGGCCTCATTCTCACGCTGCTGGCAATTGCGCTCTTCTCGGCCGGCTACGAGTACACGCGCTACCGCGTGCGCATCTACGACAACGCGGCGGCCGCGTCGCTTGGCGTCGCAAACTCGCCGCCGGCCGGCGCCGTGAGCAGTCGCACGCGGCTGTACCAGGCGCTAGGCTACGCGCTGCAGGTCGGGTACTCGTACCTGCTCATGCTCGTGTTCATGACCTACAATGGCTGGGCCATGGTCGCCGTCTGCGTGGGCGCAGGCGTGGGTTTCTGGTTCTGGGGCGACAAGGCGCAGCGCTCCATGAGCTGCCACTGAGCACAGGCGTTTTTTTGGACGCTAATTACATATTTTACGACTGTTGATGCTGCACTCCCTTCTTTTCTCCTTGCGCCGCAACCCCGTAAACCTCCGTACTAAAACAGCGCGTGCCCAGCCGAGCGGCCGCCGATGCTGCTGCCCGTCGTTATACGTCGTTATACGTCGTTGTACGTCGTTACACGGCCCGACGAGCATTGACGACGTCTAGGTCGTGGTACTCTCCGCCGGCCGGGTTGTGTGGCCGCGCTGCGGCGCGCTCGCGCGCGGGCGTCGTGTCGATCCGCCTTCGGTGCATAACAATGCGCGTCGGGCCAAGTGCGTGCGCGACAGCCGCGGTTGGCCCGAGCCCCTTGCTGCTAAGCTCGGGGCCAGGACTCATGCGCTCGCGGTAGAGACCCAGAAGGTTGTGCGCCGTGTTAAACGTCGCGCGCTTGTGCGTCGCCACAATCGCCTGGCCTCCACCGGGGGACCCCGTCCGGCGGCGGATGAAATTCGCGAACGCGTTACACGCGAGCATATCCAGGCCTGCGTCAACCTCGTCGTACAGCACGAGCTTCGTGCCGTCGCCGGCCAGCGCCGCCATCTTAACACACAGCTCGGCAACCGCCATCTCGCCGCTGCTCAGCTGCACGACGGGTGTCCGCTGCTTGCCGACGGGGTGGCACGCACACATAACCCCTTTCCACGGGTTCGTGTCGTCGAGCGGAACCAGAAATAGCCGCCGAATGCGCGGCGCAGCTTGCCTCCCTACTACGACTGCTTGGTAGGCACTGGAGGCGCGCCGCGTGAGCTCCGCCACGTTTGCAGTGACGCGCTCGGTGCGGCTCTTTTTCGCAGCTTCGAGCAGAGCCGTAGCGTCGTTAAGTTCGGCAACGGCCGTCTTCTGCAGCTGGTCTGCTTCGGCTCTAGCTGCGGCACAGCGATTTGCTTCGTGGCTCATTTCCTCTAAAACACCGGCATCATTTGTGAGCGTCAGTGGTACGGTCTTCGCTCGCTCGGCCTCGCACATCCTGATCAGCTCCGCCGGCTCTCTCGTCTCCACATCGTGCTGCACTCGGTTCATCTCTTGGCTCTGTGTCTCGCGGTCAATGCCCTCATATGCCCGCATAACCGCTTCCTGAGTAGACTCGCGGGCCAGGCCAAGGTACTGGAGATCTTCCTGCAACAGGGAGCGCACCATTTGCATGGGTACGAGCTCCTCGTCGTGTACCTGCCTTTGCTGGCGCTCGTCTTCAGTAAGGCTTGCCTGCACGCTGCGTGCTTCTGCATCCAGCCGCGCAAGCCTTTCAATTACTCCTTTCACTTTATCGACTGTATCGCGCTGCCTAGCCTCTGCTGCGCGCAGGCATTCAAGAGCTAGCTCTCGCGCGTTGTCGAGCGGCTCGACGCTGCGCATGCATAACCTGTGCGCCTCATCTGCGTACAAACGGAGCAGTGGTGGGTCGAGAAACCCCACGGACTCAAGCAGCGCAGCCTGCAGCTTCTTGTCGGGCTCAGTGTCGTCCTGTAAGCACAAAGTCAAGTTCGACTTGCGCTGTACTCTAGTTGGCACCACGTCAGCGTGCTGTGCATTGTAATCTTCTTTGCGAATGCTCTGTTCCAGGCGCCTGATTCTCACGTTTAGCTGCTTGATTCTTTTGCAGAGCCCGTAGCCCGCTCTCTTGCCCAGATCCGCCTCGCTTCGGGGCACGCCGCGCGGCTTCACTCCATACTTCTCGTTAAAAAGGGCCTCTGCTTGCTCGTCTATTGGCATGGCGGTGTCGGCCGGCGACTGATTCGGCGCGCCAACATGTGCACTGGTGCTCGCCGCGGCTGTGGCTGTGTCGGCCGGGTCAGCAAAGAAGTTACGGATGCGCCGCTCTGGCGTCATCGCTGTCCCCTCTGTATCGCAGTATGTACACGCCGGAAGCGCGTTTTGTCGCATTTGTGAGACTTCGGACACAGAGCGTATAACCACGGCATCCTTCGTGGCGAGCCATTTGATCTTGTCGCTGCACACGTCCGTGCCAGTAACATTCACTTTTGTACTCAGCTCGAAAGCCTCAGGACATATTCTTCTTACTTCGTCAAGCTTGGGCTTGTCTTGGCTTGCCCATGCAATAGCTGTCATATCGACGATTCCCGGTATGGGCAGCACCGCCGCCCGCTCAAGGAAATCCAGGCATTCGGCCGCCGACTCCTTGTCTCTCACTAGTAGAAGGCCCGCGTCCTCAACCATCACAGACCACAGAGCTTTTTCATACCCTTCGTCGGGGCTTACAAGCTCGTGTAGCACTCCTATAACGCCGGGGATCTCCTTCAGCTGCTGGACGGCGTCGGTGCACATGGCTCTGGTATCAGCCTCAGGCCTCGCGCTACAGAGTGCTAACTCCTCGCGGCATAGCTTTGTGTCGATTGCGCAGAGTTCCTTTAGCAGCAACTGCTTTTTGCTTCTGTGAGACTCGAGGAGGCGCTCGTAGTCCCGTCGTGCGTCTGTAGCGGCACAGCGCTCTGCCTGCGAGGCGCCGTCTACGGCATGCGCAATAATCTTGTCGTACTCGCGTGCAGCATGGCCAAGGACGGCAAGCGTGCGACGCGGCTCAGAATGAGGATCCGCAAGGCAGGTCTGGACAGTCGCCCTGGCTTCGTGAAGCAGCGCCTCGAGTGGCAGCGCCTGATCTGCTAGTTGCTTACCCTTTCGTTTGTCGCGATTCATTGCGGTCTCGCGCTCGAGCAGGTCGTAGAGCTCGTCGAAGCCACAAATCACAGCGCCACTTTCGGCATCGTATGCGTCCGTGGCGGCGCGGAGTGGCCTGTCGTGGCTTAACAGTGCCACCTCGTGTTCAATACATTTAAGCTGCGCTTTGTGCTGATCAATACGTGCCGTCGTCTCTTGTGCGAGCCTTTGGCGCAATTGCACGGCACGGTTCAGAGCCCTGACCTTGTGTTCGACAGATAAGATGGCCTCCACGACTTGCTGGTGGCGCAGAAGGAGTATCTGGCGTTCCCAGTGCTGGCGCGCTCTGTGCATGCGCTGAGATCGCCGCAGTGCCGCCAAGTCCTCGACGGCGGCCTTAGCCTCCGTGCTTCTGCTCAGAAAGCGTTCCCTGGCTGCTCTCCACATCTCATATGCGTACTGCACGCGCTCCTCGAGCGCTGCAAAGTGCTCGAGACTCACCAGCGGCGGCGCCTCGACGTTAACGAGCTCTTCACATTCTATAAACCGGGCTAGCGCTGCAGGCTCGAAGAAGTCTCGCGGCCTCGACAGCTGGGCAAGGTAGTACGTGCTGATGCGGCTACGCACGGCGTCGGCATATACCTGCTCAGAAACTAGCTCGTTGTTTACCCAAGCCCGGCCGTCTCCGCACCGCTCGAACGTAGAGCCATCGGCTAGTCGCACCTCGACGTGCGACTGTGTGCTTGTGTCGCTCGTGGATATCGTCTTCGAACCCCTGGCGCATGTGACAAAGGCAATGGCGTCGAGGAAGCTGCTTTTGCCCGCGCCGTTGTGGCCGAGAACCGCCGACATGCCCGAGCACTCGTGAAATGCTATGCACGTGCGGCCCGAGAACGTGCGCCAGTCCCGCAATGTGATCTCCTTGATGAAAGCCGGCATGACGCGCAATTGTGAGGATAAGCTCAGAAATTAAGGGTGTTGGAGATCTCGAAGCGAAGGCTTGACCGCTCACATTTCCCAATGTGGCGATTCGATTAAAAGCCATCTTGCATATGGGCATATACATGACCTTTAGGGCCCTGCATCTGCCTGATAAGTACGGCCCTCTTAAATTTTTACATATATGCCACCTCTTTAGGGAGCTGGAACGAAAGACAGTACATGTCCTTCGCCGGCGCGACGCGGCGTACGTCGTGAAGCTCGACCTCATCCTTGGGAAGCTTGAATCCTAGCGCCTTCGACGCGCGCTCCACTATAGACTCAAGGACAACAGCACGCTCCGGCTCGGGGCCATCGAGCGTAAACTTGTAGAAGCAGTGCACATGAATCCACGGCAACTCCGGAGACTCCGTGGTGAACTGCTTGCCTTTATATAGCCCCTGGAACGCGTCCAGGAACTCTATGGCAGTGGCCGGCAGGTTCATCACGTAGTGACTATAGACTTCCGGGATCTCCAGCGACGGAGCCTCAGCCTTTTCGTCAGTTTTACGGGTTTTCTGTCGCGCCGAGGGCGCAAGCGGCAGCTGAATTCTGTGGTCCTTGCGTGCTGCGCGGAACTCGTGCAACAGATCCACAGACCGGCGGATGAATGCCCGCCCGTCCTCATTGTAGGTATGCATAATATCGTCGCTCAGCTTGTTTAGTCTTGTGTTCGTGACCATTGACTCGTAGCTGTTCGGGTTAAGATCATTAGCGAACACAATATTCCCCTTCTTCGCCGCGGGCATGGCAAACGGGCCCACGCCGGCAAACGGGTCGCAAATTGCGTGGCCGCTGCCAAAGAGCTGCACGAGACGGTCGTGCTCCGTATGCAGCCGCGAGTTCCAGTACACCTTGCGGAAGTCGAACCGGAACCGGCAGCCAGACTCGATCTGCTCTACCATAAACTCAGGCTTCCCGGCAATGACCTCCATATCAAACGTGCGGTACACCGTATCGATCGTGTCCAGCTTGTTCACAACCGTGGCCACAGCAGGCTGGTTCTTATCGAGGATGACCTCGCCAATCAAGTGCTTATAAGGCAAAAACTGGTCGCGCAGGTTCATGTGTGCTATGTGCCCGACAACAGCAAAGCCCGACGGCGCGTCACCGAGCTCGGGCGGTAGCACAGAGCGCAGAATGTCCTCGGCCGTCCAATACTTGTAGTCCAGCTTCAGCGTCCACGGCTTATAGACGGCCCCGGCCTCCTCAAGAAGCTGGCGCGTGTTTTCGCCAAGCCCGCTGCTCGCAGTAGCCGCGTCCGTGAAATGCGGGGCCAGTAAGACGCCTCGCTTGTTGTCCTCGCAAATAACGATGCGCGAGACGCGATGTATATCGAGCAAGTCGTGCGCGTTCGACTCCTTGCCTATGCGTGTAATGAGCCGCGGGTTCTGCAGCTCGGCAACCACGAGCGGCAGACTGAGGTCGAATTGCGTGCGGTCCAGGACCCGCATGCCATAGTTAGTCGGCGGCTTGATTGATTGCATGTGTGTCGCCAGGGCAGGTCTCCCGAACAATTTCGACTTTATCGCTTGCCACAGAATTGTGCTGCACGCCCCGAATTCTGCACCAGGTTCGGTATCCACTCGAAGTGAAATGCTCAATACTTTTCAGCGCGCCCGCGATCCCCGGGGTAGGGGTTTCGAAGTTTCTTATACTAATACACTAAATGTGAAAGCTCCATCAATCACACGAGTTGTGGTGCAGTGGTTGGAGCAATTCAGCTGCCTACACGTGACTCACAGTAGCTCAGTGGTAGAGCGAAGGACTGTAATGGTTAAAAGACATCCTTCGGTCGTGTGTTCGACTCACACCTGTGAGATTTACTTTTTCCTGCGGCAGGCGTTTCGGTAAAGAGAACGAGGCGTGCACTTTTCTTTTTTCTTTAATTCTTTCGAACCGCTGAACCCAGTTAAAACTAGTAGGTAACATGCTTGTCGACACGTGACTCACAGTAGCTCAGTGGTAGAGCGAAGGACTGTAATGGCTAAAAGACATCCTTCGGTCGTGTGTTCGACTCACACCTGTGAGAGCCTCTTTTTGCGCCATTGCCTTAGCCGTGGCGTCCATATTGGCGTCCATATTTTGCGCCTTCGCGAAGAATTTACAGCAATTATCGTCTTCGACACAACAAAATATAACCGCTAAGACGAACTAGATCGCAAAAAATAACACTGTATCCTGACAAGCGCCTGCAGGTTTGGGCCAGTATATGTGTAACCAAACAAACGCACACCTACACAAATTCGCTTAAGCCTAGCAGCATAGTCGTAATACACACAAACAGTTAAGGGCGGCACAATTTAGCGAGAGCAATTGGAAAACAGGTTAAGAAGCTGTCGAGTCAATCTGTAACACGGCAGCCTGGAACACGCCTACCACACCTGTAACGTTGCGAGTCATATGCTCTCATATATTAGGTGAATAATGTCGCAGAATTGAGCGAAGACACGCAGATTTGGACCACTTTAGTATGCGGGGGGCAACATGCGCACCGCTCCTCACGTGCTGTTATCCTGCTGAACCCTAACGACCACTAACGTGTAGGTCTCAACTGTGGAAGGTTCGGATCGGTTGCCACATTGGCTCAGTTGCAGCCCAGGCCCGGATTCTTTACGTGAACTGCATCTACAATTTCAATAGTGGCGTTGTGAGATAATGATTACTTTGCCCTTCAAGTCGCCCGAGCCCTCAACATGGGCGGAGCACTTGAACTCGGCGCTGTCGCTCGTATATGGGTCCGCTGCGGATTTCCAGAGCGAGATTGACGCGCTGGATAAGCTGCGCGAGTCGATCAGCGGGTCCTCGACGTCCATACAGACACGAGACCTCTTGTTCCGGTACTACGGCCAAATAGAGCTGCTGGGCCTGCATATCCAATTGCGGCCCTTTCGCGGCACGTTTGCCTGGAAGAACCTGTACGATGACGAGGTGGTTGAACAGAGCTCGGTAGCGTTTGAAAAGGCCTGCGTTCTGTACGACATTGCCGCCACTCTGACGCAGCTTGGCGAGAACGGGACGGCCTCGCAGGAGCAAGCCAAGGCTGCCGGCCATGCGTTTGCGTGTGCGGCCGGGATCCTGCAGACCGTCAGCTCGAACTTTTTGCACGCTGCGTGTACGGATTTGCAGCCCAAGACGCTGGAAACGCTGAGCAAGCTCATGCTGGCGCAAGGCCAGGAGTGCTACTACCAGATGGCGCTCTTCACAAAGAAGGGCAGCGGTCTTATAGCCAAGCTTGCAGCTGCGGCCGCTTCGCTCTACGCGCAGAGCGCCGAGCAGCTCCGCAAAATCCATGACGAGGAGTACTGGGGCGAGAAGGCCGACATCAAGGAGTGCGAGGCGAAGAGCAAGAGCCTGCGCGCGCATGCACACGAGTTCCAGGCTCAGGTCGCCGAGTCCGGCCAGAAGTTTGGCGAAGCCATTGCGCATTTGCGCGAAGCAAAGAAGCTGGCCACGGAGAAGCCCGACATTGAAGAGCTGAACCGCAAGCTGCGCGCCCTCGAGCGCGACAACGACCTCATCTACCATGACCGAGTGCCCAGCGAAGTGCCCGAAATCGCCGGGCTGCAAGCCATCAAGCCTCTGCCGCTGGAGTCGCTCTACTCGGCCGAGGAAGCGAGCCGTGTCATTGGCAAGGATCTTTTCGAGCGTGTCGTGCCCGTGTCTGTGCACGAGAAGGCTAGTATGTACTCGGAGCTGAAGGCAGAGATGCTGCGCGCGCAGCAGGAGAAGGTCGAAGTGGCCAATTTTGAGCTGACGTCGGCGCTTGAATACATGGATCTGCCCGGCTCCATTTCGCGGCTCAAGCGCACGAGCCTGAACGAACTGAAGGCTGTGCCGCCCGAGGTCCTTGAGTGGTCGGCCATCGTCGCGTCGACACCGTTCCCAAAATCCATCGACTTTGAGGACCAGCGACAGCGCATTCTGAGCTTTGTGCGGTCGGACCCGAACCCGGACATTAAGCAGCGCCTCGTGATGTCGGCCAAAACAGATAGGGAGCTGCAAAGAATACACTCTGAGATTGCTGCCGATATTGAGCAGCTCTCCAACACGCGCGCTCTGCCGCGCATGTATTCTTCTGAGGTCGACGAGGCCATCGCGGCCGACGGGTCTGGCCTGAGCCTGCTTGATATCGACGACGCGCAAGACTTCGGCCAGTCGCTTGAGGACGTTTCGGCCGCCGTCGTCAAACTGCGCAAAATCATGACGGGGCGTAACGGCGCCATCAAGGACATGCGAGAGGCCACGCACAAGGACGACATCACGCAAACTATTGTGAGCCACCAGCACGCAGAGGACATCGAGGCCACGGTGTTCAAGCCCGAGTTGGCCAAGTTCGAGCCGTACATCAAGCGCATCGACGCGACGATCCGGCTGCAGAACGCCGTGCTGAACGAAACCGTGGAACAATGGAAAAAGGTGCTCGAGCAGCCCCAGGCGAAGCAGGTTGCCGCCGACCGCGAGCGCGCGGCCGCGACGGCGGAAGCTCTGACGGACCGGTTCAGGAACGCATACAACCAGTGGCTGTCTCTCCGCGAGTCCTACGAAAATGCCAAGGCGTTCTACGCTGGCTTGGAGCGGCAGGCCGCGGGCGGCGGGCCTGCTGTGCCGCCGAAACCGCCGCTGCCGCCGAAGAAAGGGGACCTGAATGTGAGTGGATATTCGGTGCCTTCTGCGTATAACCCGTCTATGTATCGCTAAATGGATTATGGAAACGGATAGACCATGCTAATATAAACTAGTAGGTATAGGCGGCGCGAGCCTTGCGACGCGGCTGCTCGGGACTAAGACGGCGGATTCCGCACGCGGGACAGTGGCATATTTTTCGAAACCGCCCTCGACGATAAGGAGCTGCAACAAGTGGTAAAATAGCCCGCGGCGGCGAGCTTAGGCGAAGCACGAACAACATACGAGTATATACGAAATTTTCCGGGCGGCGCGGCTTGCGCGCATATTTCACGCTGCGCAGCAGGTCCACGAGCACACACAAGCGCGCAGACACGCGTTGCGCGACGCTCAAGCTTTGTTCTGATTTGGAGAATATGTATTTTGTTTAGAAGCGGCAGCTACGTAGCGCAGAGGGCCGTGCGAAACGGCTCCGTTTTAGCGACCAATAGACGTGGCATACCAGGCGTGGGCCCGGCGCAGTAGCGCTGCACAAGCCTGCACGACCCTGTCTGACTCTGAGACACGCTTATCTTTCCTCGCTTGGTTATGCCACATTTAGGCAGCTTGGCGCGGCTTTTTGCGCGGGGCAGCTGCGGACCTGTGCCCCGCCCATGCAAGCGTGCAGATCTCATCTTCCTGACAGCCTATGGCGGGCTAGGGAATGGAATAATCGGGTTATCACTATGCGTTCGCGGGCTGCATTAGACGGGTATGACTACAAACCACATGAAATGACAGAAGATTAGATACACACGTCGCAAGGGCATGTGACGTGAGCCCAAAAGTTTGCGAGCAAACATTGTGCAGTATATAGAGGGCCAAGCCAAAGATTGGCTCTGATCATATGGGTTTCGTTAATCGAATAATAGAAAATTTCCGCCCGGAGCACGGTTCGACCGGCACAGGTCCGGCAGACACTTCTGCGGGCTCGGGCGACTTCGGCCCCGACACGAAAGACGGCGCCCTGCTCACGGAGAAGTTGAGCGGTTCGGGCGCCGAGTCCGGAGCCAGCTCTGACCAGGACCTGTTCGACCCGAACTCGGGCGTAAAACGTGGACTCGAGACGAAGCATGTGTCGATGATGGCGCTGGCCGGCATTATCGGCGCGGGCCTTATTGTCGGCACGGGCCAGGCCCTGAACCACGGCGGGCCGGCGGCGCTGATTATTGGCTTCGGCAGCATCGGCCTCATCACGGCCGGCGTCATGCAGTCAATTGGTGAAATGGCGATCTTCCCCGAGGGCGGCGGCTTTCTTGACCATGCGAACCGGTTTGTGAACCGCCCGTTCGGCGCCGTCATCTCCGTGAACTACTTCTTGTGCTTCGCCATGGTGCAGGCCAGCGAGTACAGCGCCCTCATGTCGATCTTCAGCAAGGGCCCAGGCACCTGGGATCCGCAGGACCGCATGCCCGACTACGGCGTGTTCCTCCTGTTCTGGTTCGCGTTCACGGCGTTCCAGAGCATCGGCGTGTCGGCGTTTGGCTGGAGCGAGTACTGGATTGCCATGATCAAGCTCATTGGGCTGCTGGCGTTCTTCCTGTTTGCCATTGTCTACGTCTCGGGCGGTGTGAAGAACCGGCCTGCATTCGGGTTCCACTACTGGAACGACCCCGGTGCGTTTGCCACAGGGTTTAGAGGCGTGGCCCGCGTATTCGTCTTCTGCTCCACCTTCTATGCCGGCACGGAGGCCGTCGGCGTGACGGCCACGGAGAGCCGCAATCCGGGGCAGGCCATTCCGAAGGCCGTGCGCCAGGTGCTCATCCGCATTCTCGTCATCTACATGGGCTCAGCACTGTTCATCGGCATGACGTGCCCCTGGAACGCGGAGCAGCTCGTGAAGGGCGGGTCCAAGGCGCTGCTCTCGCCGTTCACAGTGGCCATCCAGAACGCGGGATGGGAGCACGGCTACGATCTTATCAATGCGTTCCTGCTCGTTGTTTTGCTCAGCGGTATTAACGCGAGCGTGTTCTTCTCGACGCGCACGGTGCTCTACATGGCGAACCGCGGAAACCTGCCCAAGTTCATGGCGTGGACGGACCGGCGCGGCGTGCCGTTCCCAGCAATGCTGTTCTCGCACGCCTTCGGCTTCCTGGCGCTCATGAACCTGAGCCAGGGCGCCGCGCAGGCGTACAACTACATTGTGAACTTGTCGGGCGTGTGCATTTTCATCGTGTGGGGCGGCATCTCGCTGTCACACTTGCGCTTCCGGCGCGCGTGGCGAATCCAGGGGCACACGAAGGACGAGCTTCCGTATAAGGCGCTGTGGTACCCATGGCTGCCATTAGCCGGCCTGGCCGCTAACATCTTCCTTGCGCTCGTGCAGGGATGGACGTCGTTCTCGCCTTTCGTGGCTGGCGACTTCGTGGATGCCTACGTCATGCTGCCCGTGTCGCTGGTGATCTACATCGTGTACGCCATCCGCGACAAGCAGTACAAGTGGTTCAAGCCAGAGCAGATTGACGTCGATAGCGGCAAGCGCGAGGACCTTGACGTGCCGAAGAGCACGGCGAAATGGAGAGACTGGATCTGAGCAATAATGTTTATGAGAACAATAGATCTTAGTGTGTGTAATGAGCGAGTCATGACGACGAAAGCGAGATCGCGAGCGTAACGAGCTAGACCAATTGAGCTTGCAGCCTTAGTAGTTACTTATGTGCCAATTGAGTCTTAGAAAACGGGCTTGGCGAAGTGCGAGCTTGGACAGACGAGCTCGTGTTCATCGCATATGTGTTTTTTTTTTATGCCTGCGGTTCAACGCGTTCATCGTCCATGCACGCCGCCGGCGTAGACGTAGCCGCGCATAGACTATACGCGTAATCACGGCGCTATCTCCTGTATCCATTTAGGGCATAGGTGTATTACCTCATAAGCAACGCTTCGGAGCTCCACCTCTGCATAGCTAAGTTCGCCACGCTCATTACCTGATACCACGTAAGCGTGCAGTCCCAGCTGCGGTCAGAGCAATATCACGTGCGCGCAGAGTAGTGGCAAATTACAGTTTTATAACCCTCGCGGACTTGTCGTTAGACTTTTTACCAAACTTGTTGTAAAAATGGCTCGTCGACCTGCCCGCTGCTACCGTTACTGCAAGAACAAGCCCTTCCCGAAGAGCCGTTACAACCGTGCCGTGCCGGACCCGAAGATCCGCTCGTACGACCTTGGTCGCAAGCGTGCTTCGGTCGAGGAGTTCCCTCTGTGCGTGCACCTTGTCTCGAACGAGCTCGAGCAGCTGA
Source organism: Entelexis sorbosivorans (assembly GCA_030555795.1). Taxonomy (NCBI): domain Eukaryota; kingdom Fungi; phylum Ascomycota; class Dipodascomycetes; order Dipodascales; family Trichomonascaceae; genus Entelexis; species Entelexis sorbosivorans. Next base: position 24,884 of record JANIVK010000054.1, on the reverse strand, counting down.
GCAGCGAGGCGCTTGAGGCCGCCCGTATCTGTGCCAACAAGTACATCACGAAGATGAGCGGCCGTGAGTCGTTCCACATGCGTATCCGTGTGCACCCGTTCCACGTTCTGCGTATCAACAAGATGTTGTCGTGCGCAGGCGCTGATCGTCTGCAGCAGGGTATGCGTAACGCCTGGGGCAAGCCCGCTGGTCTTGCTGCTCGCGTCGACATCGGCCAGGTGCTCATCTCCATCCGCACGAAGGACTCCAACAAGAACGTTGTCATTGAGGCTCTGCGCCGCTCCCGGTACAAGTTCCCGGGCCAGCAGAAGATCATCATCTCCAAGAAGTGGGGCTTCACGCCGCTCAACCGCGAGGAGTACGTTGGTCGCGTCAAGGCTGGCGAGGTCATCAACGACGGTGCCTACGTCAAGTTCCTTGACAACCACGGCCCTCTTGAGGAGAAGTTCGAGCAGTTCCCCGAGGCTTTCCTGGCTTAAACAAACGGCGAAATCTCCTTATAATTTAAAAACAAATCAACATGTTATGAAATAATTTTTATTTCAAAAAAAATTATGAATGAATAACAACGGCAGCCTTGACATACATGTAATGCGCGCACTTCCTCCCACGCAGCAGGTTGGAGTCGCCAGCGGAGCCGCGCTTAAGCCAGCAGCTTACGAAGTGGTTTTAAGGTTCCTGTCGTAGTGCGCATAGTCACATCCACAAGTTGCTAGACAGCAGTCGCACAGTGCGTGGAGCCGGAGCGCCTTGCTTTTGACGGGACTTGAGCTGCTAGTTCGACGTTTACGCTGCGCTAGCGTCGGGGCAGACTTATCACTCGGCAAAGCGCTTTTGCGATTGCAGCCGCATGCCAGACACTCTGGGCCTGTACCGGCGCTTTCTGCGGCTCGGTTGTGAGGCCGTTGAGTTCAAGCAGCCGCAAATGAAGGTGTTCAAGGCGGCCGTGCGGGCGCGCTTTGCGGCGGGCCCGCGGCCCAGCGACCGGCAGCTCGCGAACACGCTGCAGTTTTTGCGCGCAGCTGCGCACACGGCCGGGCTCGAGCGGCGCTGCCTGGCTACTCTCGTTCACTGTGCGGCGGCGCGTCATCGGCGCTTGCTCGCGTACGCACGGAATCCGACGTTGCTGCGGAATGAGCGGGCTCTTGTCGAGGCGAACGAGCAGTTCTACGCGGCGATTCGGCGCGGGCTGAACGAATCGATGGAGTTGTGCTTATGAGGTGGTTTTGTGGCCGCGGCGCGGCGCGCAGCTTCGGCAGCTCAATGCCGAGCTGGCCAAGTTTGTGCAGGTGCTCGGACTGGACGTTTTGCTGCATCCACCGCTGCAGCCGCTGCACAATGTAGCACTTCAGCGTGCTGAGCAGCGGCGTCTGGCGCGACCAGCGCCACATAGCAATGAACGACGTGATGATGACGATGGGGGCCGTGACCTCAGAGTTGTCTGGCCGCCAGTAAATGCTGTAGTCGATGTGGTTGTGGGCGAATGCCGGCAGATTAGGCAGGGCCCCGAGCACGGCCAGCTCGGGCAGCTCCACGTTCGACCCGCGCACGCGCGTTATTGTCAGGTTCGCGCGGTTCAGCCGCAGCGTTCCGTACCCCTGCCGGTTCCATTCCATGCGCCCAATTCCGCAGGACAGATTCGGGTGCAGCTGCAGCGGCGGCCGCTCGATGTCCATCGTGTACAAGTGGATCCACCAGAGGATGCGCGACGCGCGGAAGCGGGCTAGAGGACGGTTCCGCTCACCAACGAGCAGCCACTCGTGGAAATGGTGCGGAACGGAAACGAGCGTGTACTTCTGCACGTTGTTCAGATCTACGCGCAGACACTGTGGATCGAGCGGGTGCGACACAATGCGGATGTGCACACCGGTGGCATCCGCCGTGCGCTTCGCGCCTACCGACCGCAGCGTGCTCTCTTTGGGAACGCCGCTTGTGGTGGAGTACGAAGCGTCGTAGTCGTGCCGGTCAACCGCGGGACACAGCGTCGTCATACAGGGCTCGGGCGGGAGACTTCTCAAGCGTGTATATGCTTTACCAGCACAGCGTGCCATTAAAGCTGCGGCGCATGCCTTCATATATATATAACGGGGCCCTTACCGGATTAGGAACAATGCAAAGATACTAGGAAGGGGGATCTTATAGCCCCTTCGTTTCTCATAAACTAATAATCAGTGTGTGATGACAGCCGAATGCACCACGAAGCCGAGCCGGCAGACAGGTCATGGTTATACGACGCGTATGATGGTTCGCGAATAACAGCGTCTCCTAATTAAGCGACCTAGTGCGGCATCAGCCATTTCAAGTACATTCTGACACTGGACAGCCGAGGAACCATAAATAATGAGAAGCTAATGTATACGCGCTACAGTCGCGCGTCACGTCCGGGGCGCGGTAAACACCGAGCTAGTAAGGAACCTGTCACTACGCTGAGCCGCAGTAAGCATGCAGCCTCGAATATGTTTCGCAGATTTTTTACTGCTTTATTAATTATCAAGGAGCCTATAACGAGAAATCGAAGTTGGCAATGAAGCCGGCGTCGCAGCCAGGGCCGAATTCGCCCGTGGTGGGTGTGCGGGCATGACCGTTAGGCCGGCTTCCGTTGGCTGCCACCCCTTAGGCACGTGATCGCGAAAAAGGGCCATGTGATTATATCATTTCCATCTCCACCTTTCGCCACAATCTTTTTGTTTCTAAACAACCACCCATCGCTATGAGGTTCCATCCATTAGCTCAAGTGGCGTTGCGGCCGCTTTCGAGCAGGCTGCAGGTCCGTGGCATGCAGACCGAGGCCGTGAAGTCGGCGAAGGTCGCACGCGTGCTGACGGCACTAACGCACCGCAACTCGAAGCGCACGACGGAGGGCATGAACACGGACCTCGGGAAGACGGCGGATTTGGACGAGTCGGCGCCCACGACGGAGAGCGGCGGCCGGCCCATCTACTTGGACGCGCAGGCCACGACTCCGGTCGACCCGCGCGTGCTCGACTACATGCTCTCGTTCTACACGGGCCAGTTCGGCAACCCGCACTCGCGCACACACCTGTACGGCTGGGAGGCCGACAAGGCGGTCGAGAAGGCTCGCGAGCACGTTGCCGCGCTCATCAACGCCGACCCGAAGGAGATCATCTTCACGAGCGGCGCCACGGAGTCGAACAACATGAGCATCAAGGGCGTCGCGCGTTTCTACAAGAACCGCAAGAAGCACATCATCACGACGGAGATCGAGCACAAGTGTGTTATTGACACCTGCCGATCGCTGCAGAACGAGGGCTTCGACGTGACTTACCTGCCGGTCAACCAGGACGGCCGCGTTGACCTCGAGAAGCTGGAGGCGGCAATTCGCCCGGACACCGCGCTCGTGAGCATCATGTATGTGAACAACGAGATCGGCATCACGCAGGACGTGGACGCCATTGGCGCAATCTGCCGCAAGCACCGCGTCTTCTTCCACACGGACGGCGCGCAGGCGTACGGCAAGATCCCTATCGACGTGAACAAGTCGAACATCGACCTCATGTCCATTTCGGGCCACAAGATCTACGGCCCCATGGGCATTGGTGCCTGCTTTGTGCGGCGGCGCCCGCGCGTGCGGCTCGAGCCGCTCATCCACGGCGGCGGCCAGGAGCGCGGCCTGCGATCGGGCACGCTCGCCGCGCCTACCGTCTGCGGATTTGGCGAGGCGGCGCGCCTGTGTAAGGCTGAGATGGCCTACGACCACGCGCACATCACGCGTCTGTCGGAGCGCCTCATGTCGTCGCTGCTGAGAATCCCCGAGACGGTTTTGAACGGCGACCGTAAGTACAGCATTCCTGGCTGTGTGAACATCTCGTTTGCCTATGTTGAGGGCGAGTCTCTGCTCATGGCCCTGCGCGACATTGCGCTGAGCAGCGGGTCTGCGTGCACGTCGGCGTCGCTTGAGCCGAGCTATGTGTTGCGCGCTCTTGGTGCCGACGACGCGCTGGCGCACTCGTCGATCCGCTTCGGCATTGGCCGTTTCACGACCGATGAGGAGGTCGACTTTGTGATCAACACCGTGCGCGGCAAGGTCGAGCACCTGCGCAACCTGAGCCCGTTGTGGGAGATGGTCCAGGACGGCGTTGACCTTACGACCATCGAATGGAGCCAGCATTGAACATAGACTGAACCTGAACCCGCATTCCATCACTTATATAGACACTTTTGTACCGTCGCGGGGACTGTACACCGTCCCCCACTATTCTTATGCCAGATAGTACTGAACACGATGTGAATCATAGACTTACGTGAATTGAGAATCGATTCCTGATCTTGCAAGAAGATGGTCGCGACCAGGGACCTGCCTGTGAATTACTTACCTCTCCCAGCGCCTAATCTTTGTTGACCAGCTTCAGCGGTCTGCTAATATTTTGGCAACCGGTGCCGTCTACGATTGGGCCTGTCATTTTTTCGAACGCGAGTTTAAGCCCAGCTGTTGTTCGCCCACCTAATCGCTGTAGCGAGCCCTGACACACAATCAGCTCCTTCAGCGGAGCACCAATTGACAGGGTCAGCATCACTATTCACATATTTGAGCCGCAGTTAGTTCAATGGCACCCTCAGAGGGCTCGCGACTGTTACGCTAACTATGTACGCCCACTAACTACCTTTTACTGACACTGACTATTCGATGAGGCTCACCACCGTTCGGCATAGTCAGAGATTCGACATGAGTGGACTTCAACTTCTGCGTGTGCTTGAAATCGATGCGTTCCTAACCGCGAAGCTTGGATCTTTGTTGATTTAGCTTTGCAATATACTGCATCATACAAGCGTCATACTTGATGGAATCGAGCAACTCGCATGTTAACGCCCATGTAGAAATGCTGTAAAGGCTGCTGCTGCTGCTGCTGCTGCTGCTGCTGCCGTGCTATCAGCATCGTAACGCCATAGGACCGAGCTTTGCGTGACTTTTAAGATCAGCATAAGAAAAAGAGGTATCAATTTCGCAAGTTAGGTGCACTGCTAGCTTGTTCTAGAGCATTTTTATGAGCTATACTGGTACCAGGAAGCCACTGCTGATCAAGAGAAACCCGCGCTGTGTACCAGCACAACATTCGCATTTAGGAACTGATCGCGCATCACCAGCACCAACTCAAACTAGGTGCTAGGGCTTTTGGTGCCCATGCGTTCTACGAAATTTATTCTTCTACGATTCGGTGGTTCATTCGCGAGTGTAACCCTAGCCCCTCGGCGTCGGCACATGCATGCACAAGGCGCGAGCATGATCACGGTGGCTGCGACTCGTGTCTCTGTACTCGGCCGCCAATTACAGACTATGAAACAAATACTTGGCTATAAATTCATGTATCACATTCGAAACTGGGCAAGGAACTTCAACAGGCCAAGCGCAGGCGATCTATGGCCTGTAAGGGTTTGGCCGTCACACGCCGACGGTGCACAAATTCGTTACAACAAAGTTCAAAGGTGACAAGCTCTTTTGTGCGAAATCGAGATGTTGTGGTTGCCTACAGCCGCATCAGTAATTGCAGGCCAGTGGTTGCCCGATAGCGCAGCTTCAATTCTTGGTCACTCATTGCCTGTCAATGCGTCGACTATGATAGATCAGTCGTCATCGGCCAAGACGTCTTCATTCATAGATAAATGGCTACCTGCTGGCGCATCGTCGTATTTCGATCAGCCGTCATCAGCTGAGACATCTTCATTCATGGATAAGTGGCTACCTGCTGGGGCATCGTCGTATTTCGGTCAGTCGTCATCGGCTAAGAAGTCTTCATTTATGGATAAGTGGCTACCTGCTGGGGCATCGTCGTATTTCGGTCAGTCGTCATCGGCTAAGAAGTCTTCATTTATGGATAAGTGGCTACCTGCTGGGGCATCGTCGTATTTCGGTCAGTCGTCATCGGCTAAGAAGTCTTCATTTATGGATAAGTGGCTACCTGCTGGGGCATCGTCGTATTTCGGTCAGTCGTCATCGGCTAAGAAGTCTTCATTTATGGATAAGTGGCTACCTGCTGGGGCATCGTCGTATTTCGGTCAGTCGTCATCGGCTAAGACATCTTCATTCATGGGTAAGTGGCTACCTGCTGGCGCATCATCGTATTTCGGTCAGTCGTCATCGGCTAAGACATCTTCACTTATGAATAAATGGCGGCTTACTGGCGCATCGTCGTATTTCAGCCGATTGTCATTGGCTAACGCGTCTTCATTCAAATGGCGGCCTACTGGTGCATCGTCGTATTTTAGCCGGTTGTCACTGGCTAATACGTCTTCATTCATGAATAAATGGCGGCTTACTGGTGCATCGTCGTATTTTAGCCGCTTGTCATTGGCTAACGCGTCTTCATTCATGAATAAATGGCGGCTTACTGGTGCATCGTCGTATTTCAGCCGATTGTCATTGGCTAACGCGTCTTCATTCATGAATAAATGGCGGCCTACTGGCGCATCGTCGTATTTCAGCCGGTTGTCATTGGCTAACGCGTCTTCAGTCATGAATAAATGGCGGCTTACTCGTGCATCGTCGTATTTCAGCCGGTTATCATTGGCCAATGCATCTTCATTCATGAATAGATGGCGGCCCACTGGCGCATCGTCGTATTTCAGCCAGTTGTCATTGGCTAACGCGTCTTCAGTCATGAATAAATGGCGGCTTACTCGTGCATCGTCGTATTTCAGCCGGTTATCATTGGCCAATGCATCTTCATTCATGAATAGATGGCGGCCCACTGGCGCATCGTCGTATTTCAGCCAGTTGTCATTGGCTAACGCGTCTTCAGTCATGAATAAATGGCGGCTTACTCGTGCATCGTCGTATTTCAGCCGGTTATCATTGGCTAATGCGTCTTCATTCATGAATAGATGGCGGCCTACTGGCGCATCGTCTTATTTCAGCCGGTTGTCATTGGCTAATGCGTCTTCCGTCATGGACAAGTGGCTGCCTACTGGCGCATCATCGATTATAGACCAGTCATTGTTAGCAGTGAACGCGTCTTCCTTCATCAATCAGTGGTTGTCTACTGGAGTGTCTTCGATTCTAAGTGAGTCATTGCCTGGTAATGCGTCTTTATACATGGAAAAGTGGCTGCCTGCCGGTGCATCGTCGATTATAGACCAGTCATTGTTGGCGCTTAACGCATCCTCGATCATAGATCAATGGTTGCCTGCTGGAGCATCTTCGATCTTGAATCACTCGTCGCCTGTTAATGCGTCCTCAATTATAGGTCATTTGTTGCCGGTCGGCGCATCGGCAATCTTCGGTCAGTCGTTGACAGTTAAGGTATCATTGTACCTAGGTCAGTTGGCCCTCGAGGCTCTACGCTCAGCCCCTCCCACCGAAATTACCGTAGGGCGTGAAAGCCCTATCTGTGACAACATGATGGACCTTAAAGATGCGGCGTCCCTGGAAGTCATGGCAGACCACAAAGACGCGGTAGGCAGTGGGCACATCATAAATCGTGAACACACGGCAGGCCATGAAGATCGTTACTCATTGTGCCGATTGAAACCCGGCTTTTCTTTTGACAAAATTATGCCTATCCACAGTACTTGCATGTGGTAAAAAAATGCATTGAGAGATAAAATGAGACATTGAGGCTTGAATTCACAGTCTTTACGTCCATAGAGGGGTGCCTAATAATTTTACAGCGTATGTGTCAGTGCAACGGGTCGTCAATCGAATGAGAAGCTTACCTTTGTGCGATTACTCCGTGAAAGGGAGTCCCGTATCTTGTATATCGTCAAATTAGCTAGTATCGCCGTTGCTGGAGTTCTTGCGATGGGAATTCTTAACACACGGAGCCACCGTGCTACAAAGCGCGACGCCGAGTACAGCACAAAGCTTATGTCGATAAAGAAACCACCAGAAGAGGTTCCTCCTCGCAAATCGAGGCCCTGCGCGACTAATATAGCCTGTATGGTCTGAACGTCACGTTTCAAGTTAAGCGTTCTGCATGCAATACTAATCGAGGCTTGCAGTCGAGGTGCAACCCACTCAATGGACCCCGCGTAGTTCGCTCGCGCCGTATCAGTGATGCTCTTGACTTATATGAGTCTCAAGCGCCTCAAGTAACTTCAATCAGCATCCTGAGAGACAATCGCTCAATGTCTACTGACATTGGCAGTTTGAAAAGCTTGCTTAAAAACTTCGGGTTGCCTCAACTTGAGTCGAGTTAAGTTTTGGCATGTGCCTGTGATCCGCGTCTTTCTAGCCTCGGAAACGAGACTTCAATTTCATATCTTCAAATTTTTTCTTGGCTTTAACTTTTGCAACATACTGCGCTACGGTAATGCCTCACAGTCTTACGTTCTGACTTAAGTGCTCTCATTGCTTACAGGTCTAGATACGGCATAATCGGCTGTCTGTCTCATGGTTACTCGGAAATTTCGTTCCAGGGACGCCTTTTACATATGTTTTATATGTGCGACAGACTTTGTATTCCGGGGTCTTGAGTCTTGATGCCCAACAACTCACATCGCACTTCACTTGTACTTCTGTGCCGCTTAAGGGGCCAATCCATATTAATCATAACACCCTCGTAGAACCGCGAGCTACTTAAAGCGGCAGCAAAGTATCGATCATGCGAGTTAGGTGCATGGCTATCTAATTGTAGAGCTTAAACCGCCGCATCGCGAAAGGGACAGACGCTACAGATGAGACCTGCGCGGGCCGCACTATATACGAGCATGGCCAAATATACGCATTTCATCAGGCATCAACGGACGACGGCTATGTACCAGGGCTTCTAACACCAGGAATTATTATTTTAACAAAAAAAAAAGACTACCAGTTAACACTGATAGGTCAAGTGGTTCGTGCGCGAGTGAACCCTAGCCTCACGGTGAGCCATATGCATAACGGTCGCAGCTGCACGCGCAAGATCGAGCACGGTGACCGGCTAGGTTTGCAATTGTCGTCTACCAGCTGGAATCTGGCAAATTCCTTATGCTCAGGTTACGTCTAGGACCAGCGTAGAGGGAGGGCCAGGGACCCCAGCAACAGGGGAAAGTAAGGACAGTCTAGCGATGCCAGCGCACAAATGTCTCGCACGTTACAAGTCGTAAATAATTTATATGGTGCAGTAATCACGTGTGGTTTCTTGTTTCAAGTTAAGCGGTCCATATAAGCTAAGTGTAGAACATGCTAATCGTGATGTCCAGAAGTCGAGATGTGGTGGTTGCCGATTAGCGCATCCGGGATCGTGGGCCATTTGGTCGTCGAGCTTGTAAAGCCGATGTTTGTCGAAAGCATATACGGTGATACGCATTCCAGTGAGGGCTATTCCCGTGAAGCCTTTCGCGCAGCATACCAGGAAGCGTACCAGGCAGCGTACCAGAAAGCGTACCAGGCAGCATACCGGGAACTGTATCGCGATGCTTATTGGAAATGGGTTCTCTTTATTGTAACCTCCTGTCTATTCACGGTTTTTGCTGCACATGTGGTGTCCGAGTCAACCAAAAGGTACAGCGCCATTATGAGGCTTTTCTTTACTGTCCTCACGTACGTGGAGGGGATGCTCGTATTCCAGGGATTATGGGCAGTCTTATATTTTCTCGGATTAGCTAGTAGGGCGACCACCGCTGAGCAGGTATCCTTACCACTGTGCATTGCAAGCGTTGTGGCAATTTACCACCTTTGTCCCGGAGAACACCGTGCCCCAAAGCGCGAGACCGAGCGTAAAAGGCCAAAGGATGAGGGTATAAAGCCTACGGATGTCAAACAGCCCCCCGAAGTAATACCTACTCGAAAGGTGACGCCCTTACGCTCATTTCCGATTCATATCCGCACAGATTCTATTTGCGACCGTTGACACAGCCACCACTCTCTTTTTAATCAATTTTTCTTATCTCACGTTTTCACATATTTCGTTTTTCTTTTTCAATGGCGTCGCTCTCTACAAAGCGGTGGCGGATTTACCAGAGAACCCTAGATCCAGGAGTATCGGCAACGCCTGCAGGCAGCGCCGCGACCGCTGACACGTGTGCCTTAGCCAGCTCGACTGCTGCACTGCGTGGATCACTTAAAAGGGCATTGAATTTCAGAAGGCATGCCACTAAGGCCTCACTTGAGAGGCGGGCACTCCGTTAGTAGCGGTGGTTCTCATCGACGAGCGCGCGCGGCTGATAAGCGTGCCCACATGGATTAAGGGGCTCTTCATGCCGAGCGCGTGATTTCCTAAAAGGGAACAACAAGCTTGCAAACTTTATTATAAATAGCCAGTGGTTCCGCGGCACGCACAATTAGCCCGAACAGTGGAGCGCCGTAATGTGTTGGTCGCGCGACCGGGTGATAGCCTGGAAGTTCTTCCTCTTGTACGAGAACCTGAAGGAGTTCGCGCCGTACGCCTTCAAGCTGGTTTTCGGCTCAGGCAATAAGTACAGCCCCAAGCTGAGACTCGTGTTTGCTGTCCTTTCCGTTGTCGAGCTGGTCTCGTCATTCTATGGCGTCACAGCACTGCTCCACTTCTACGGAGCTTCCCAATATCCAACCACCGCTGAAAAGGCGGCACTCATCCTCTGTGTGTCCAGTGCCTTCGCTGTTGTCCTCATTCATGGCTGGACGGATATCTGTGCACAGGATGCGGCAATAGAGGCCGCGGCTGCGAAGCAGCAGGTGAAGGCCAGGCACCTCGAGGCAAACGACGAGTCGTGATGCGCCGAAATAGTGACCACCGCACGTGCAGAACAGCTCTTGTTTGGCGAACCGCCTCGAATAGGACCGCCTGAGCCCACAGTGGTAATCGCTAAGTGCCCCCTACGGCCCCTCAACTCTTCTATCTTCGTTACTCTTCTTTATTTTTATGCGTCGAATCTTTCTAAGTTTCAATTGCGTCCCCAAAGGCACCTTAGGTCTCTCCGTCTCCGGCGGCATGCGGTATATGCACGAACCGCTGCTATCTACTACTGATAACGTGGGAGGCCCCAAGCCCATCCACCAGCCGTGAATCCACAAGCAGGCCGCGTAATGTTATTTACACGCATTCAGTGCTTTAGCAGCTAGCATTAACGACGATATGACAGAGCGCCGCGACGACGTGGCAGTGACGAGCTCGGCTCGGCGCGGCGGCGCGGGATGACGGCGCACCGCCGAGTTACGTTAGCGCCTTGCGCTGCTCTAGAGCACGGAATGCAAGCGCTAGGGCCCCAACTCTGAGATAGCAACAAATTATAAGTCAAGTATGCCTAGCTGGCGGTTTTTGCGGTGTGTGTTGCGCACACTTCGAGTTCCGCGAACGCATGACGCGAGCAGAATCGCGGCCACGCAGCACAAGCTTCGAAGCCGCTCAAATCGCCAGCGAATGCATTGCACTACAGTATTATCACCTAACAAGTTCACCTATATTCTTCTCGATTCTTTAGGAGCAAGCAATAGTGCCGAAGGTACCCCGCGGTGGCCTGCGCCGGCTGCCTTAAGCCGAACCCTTGCCTCAGTAAAAAAGAGATGCGTTTGAGCTAAAGCCGCATCTCAGCAGGAATCGGGCCCAGGCGAGCTCGGTTTGTGGGTGTAGAGACGAGAATGGCATATAATCAAATTGATGATGGGATATGGCTGGGTTCTATAATGTCATTGCAGGCGCGCAAGTCGCTGCGCGAGGCTGGTGCAACGCATATTCTGTCGGTGCTCGACGTGCAGGCCATGGGCACGAGCGTCGAGAACTTCGAGAAGTTGCCCATATTTGAGGACTTCAAGCACTTGTACATCAGTGTGGAGGATGTGGACGAGGAGGATCTGCTGCAGTACTTCGATGAGGCGTTCGCGTTCATGGACGACGCCATCTCGAGCGGCGGCGGCGTGCTCGTGCACTGCATTGCCGGAATCTCGCGCTCGGCCACGTTTGTTTGCGGGTACCTCATGCGCCAGCGGAAGTGGAGCCCCGCGCAGGCTCTTGCATTCGTCCAGAAGGGCCGCGCTGCCGCGCACCCGAACGAGGGCTTCATGGAGCAGCTGCAGATCTTTTATGACTGCGGCTACAACATTGTCGACGCGAAGCCCTACCGCGAGTGGCGGCTGAGGCAGCAGGCACGCGAGCTCTCGTACCAGCGCGTGCGCTCCGTAGACACATCATACACGAATGTGGATATGCCGCCATTGAGCGTGCGCTGGAGACACATCATTCCGTCGCTTCTGCAGCTCCAGGCCGGCGTCGGCGCGAAGCGTGCTGCCGACACGGGATCACCGGCTGCATCTAAGACTGAGTCCGGGGCCGCGCCGGAGACAGACATCACTATTCTGCCCAAGGACGTAGTGCAGGTCGACGTCACCGAGCAGAACGGCGCCTTGCGGACGTACGGCGTGACCGAGCCCATTGCCGACTCTGTGCGCAAGACGCACGGCGAGGTCAAGATCCGGCTCGTGGCCGCCACGGGCCAGGGCACGGACATCGACCCCGAAACGGTGCGGTCCGTGTTCAAGGCCGCCGCGACGCGGCTCGTGAGCTTCCGCTGCAAGGGCTGCTCGGCGAAGCTCGCGTCGGGCGAGTCGCTAGTGCGGCACGACCGCGGGCCGGAGGGCGCTTGCCAACACTACTTTGTCGAGCCCGTGGAGTGGATGCGCCCCGAGCTCGAGAAGGGCGAGCTCGAGGGGAAGCTCATGTGCCCAAAGTGCGACAAAAAGGTCGGCGCGTATCTGTGGCAGGGTTCTAAGTGCTCATGTGGAGTTTGGGTGACGCCGTCAATCAAGCTGAGCCGGGCCAAGGTAGACGAAATGGCCTCGACGACAAAAGCCCTGCTCTAATCCCTCACTGTTTAACACGATTAACGTTTTTTACTCACTTCTTGCCGCCAGCGTTCGGCCTGAATCCGGCAATTAGTCTGTGCACCTAGACTTTCACAGACTTTCACTAATGGGCATAGCTGGCCGAAGGGCATCATCGCCCGTCTAACTCATTGTGTGCGAATGTGTGTTGTTGTAATATATTCGTTAATGTCTAAGGAAAAAAAAAGGCGTAAAAATATTATCGTGAAAGTCGTTTAGAACCCAGTGGGCCTCGGCATAGGCCCGGAAATATAGGGGCAGCCCTTGGCGTCGCATCCCTTGCTAGCCACTTCAGTGCCCCACCATTTGTAGTGCTTCGAGCCGCCAGTGTAGACGACGGCGAAGTAGATGATGATGATGGCAATGGCAACACCGCAATCAAGCCCCACGGCGGTCACAAGGTTGTATTTTTGCCACCAGGCCGTGTAGCGACGGTGGATGATGAAGTTGAAAACGAAGCCTGCCATGAACCAGGTCGTGAAGTTGTAGCCCGTCACACTCGGGATCTCAACTGCACCACCAAAAAACAGCACGGGATCAAACTTCGAAATCAAGGAGTTCGGCTTCCACTTGCGCAGCACGAACGAGGCAATGGCCACGGCGCCGCCCACAAGGAAGAACCAGAGGACCCACGAGTAACGGCCGCCTGGTGCAAACAGATGGTTTCCAAATAGGCCCCAGATTCCGTAGGTGTTGAACTGCGTGGCCTGCGAACGACATGTCATGTTGTTCTCGGCCTTGTCCGTGCAGATATTCTTCTCGAGATGGTGCAAAATGAAGCCAGTGACGCATGGCGACACTAGCGACGACCAGATTCCCGAAAAGAACAGCACGGTCATGTAAATCTTAGGCTTGATGCGCAAATAGTGGCCCACCTTGGCTCCCTGAGCCATGTGCATACCGTGTTGCACAATACCCAGTCCGAAAGTGTAGAAGTAGAGAAGCTTCAGCGGCTGTCCCTTGTACCAGTTTGCACAAACAATATAGAAGAAGGACGCAACCGAGATATTCGCGTTGGCGCGCGCTTCCACTAGGGATAGTGGCACAAACAGAGCAATCCCGATCACCCACGCAACAATGAACCCACCCGCATCGAGCGGCGCATTGTCCCACCCTTCCGTGAACGCGAATCCCAGGCCTAGCGAGACCACAAATGGTGCAATGTAAATCCACCAGGGCCAGGACGGGTAGTCCTGCACCGACTTCTTGAACTTGTCCGTAGCCTTGTTGCGATCCCGCCACGGAATGATCACCTCCTCCTTGAACAGCAGAATGAAGTGAACCATCATGGACGCGAAGGCGCCAATCTGAAGCGCCAGGTTCATCAGGAACGCAATGGGCAGCATAGGCGGCGAGTACTTCTTGTACTTCTCCATGTCCAGCTTCCAGTTCTTATCCGCGACCTCCTGGAACTTGTAAGGCTTGCCCTTCACCGTGTACACCTTGTTCGTCATGATGGGCATATGGGCCGTGCTCCAGTGGTTCATGTAGTAAAGGCCCGGCATAACCACGTAGATCCAGAACACGAACGAGAAGAACATCGAGCCGATGGCCCACATGGGTGTCGTCAAGGGGTTGTTAATGGACGTGATTTGCGTCCAGTCAAACGTGAGCGGGAAAAGACCCAGACCCGTCTTGACACCGAACACCTGCGACAAGGCTGCACTGTGGGGCCGGATCCACGAGATCCAAGCGCCAATCGTTGACAAGAAGGGCAAGATCAGATCCGGGAACCAGTACTCTACAAACGAGCCGAAGAACACGACCACGAAGAAGATCCATCGCGACATCTTCCAGCCGTTGGCGATCGGGTTATCCCGCGAGTGCAGGGCCTTAAACAGCGCAATGCGACTGAGCTGGCCGGGCCACACGCGGTCCTCCGGCGTAACGAGGATCTCGCGGCACAGCCCGATGAGGGCAAACGACATGATATAGCACGCCATGTTGAAAAGAATCTGGCGCGGGATACCCGTGTTCACCTTGAAGAACTTGAAGTCCTCGATAACAAGGTTGTTCACAAGCCCAGCGCTCGTCACCACATTCACGAAAATGTAGATGCAGCCGTGCTCTTTGTAGTTGAACGGGCCGGGGTTCAGCTCGATCTTCATGCCTCGGCCCAGGGGGATGGACCACTGCGGTACCACCCAGTGCAGAAACTGGCCCATGGGCCAACTCAGGACAAGGGCCACAAGCACGGAGATAGAGACGGTGGGGAAGCGCATTGTGAAGAACGAGTCCACGCCAGCGATCACAGTTGCCCAGATGACCGCCAGGATCCACATTCGTAGCGTGAACGCCGGCATGTCGTAGTCGGCATCGCTGCCGGGCAAGATGGCGTCAATGTCCTCCTCAGTGAACTTGGAGAACTTGACCAAGGTGTCCTCGGACGAGTCGTCGGAGGTCACGGCGTCGCCCTTGATGTGCTGATGAGGCGCGTCCTTTTCAAGCGACGAGTCGAGGGAGTTCCTGAGTGACGTGTCTCCAGCAAGGTCCGCCTCTGCCTCGGGGGCAGCGGCGGTCTCGCTGAACATCTTCTTGTTGAACCACTGCATGGTCCGTAAGCGGAAGGCACGTTTCAATCTAAGGCAGGGAGATCTTGGGGGTTCTTATATACTGATCGGTATCAACATGATCACGCGGTGCAGAGATCTGAAAATTTACGGCTCAAGTGGATCCACCCAATCATAGAAATACATCGGTTGCCAACCCTGCATCCTTGATCTTTGTTACTGGGATGGCTATTAGGTTGCGTCGGCCAGCATTGATTATCATGATTAATGCGAAACCTGAACGGCCTCGCATCTTGGGTCACGGCAGGTTTTAGGGTTTCCGCCATGCCATCGCACAGTACACGAGAGATTCAGGAAAAACTTCATACTATGGCGCTGCGCACCACGTTATTGCTCACGCGAAAGCGGTGCACATGTTCGTGCTGCTCTTGAGGCTTATCGCGTGCCGTGGCAAGCTGGTGTCCTGCATCGCAAAGTGGGACCTGATCATATTCAGATCGGGCGACTGGCGGAAAAATTTGGTACCGCAACCCCTACCGCGCGGTTCGACGATACCCTAGACCTTAATATCATGCGACTCGCTAGAGCGCATCGTCGGTTCCTCAGCGGCCAGAGCCGCTATGGGTGCAGGCGATTTAGCCCGATGTTTCTCTCGTATCGTAGAGTAATTTTGCCGCAACCGGCTGCACTATACTGAGCGTGGACGCTGCCAAGTAATGCCGCACATGATAATTTCTGACTGTCATGACAACCCTAACGCCTTAGCGCCGTGGCCAGCGCCGTGGCTCGTGTGTTTGCCCTGACCAACGCCGTTGGTAGATGCGGCGAACTCGGCCCGCCGACGGAATGACTAAAGTGGTAGCTAATTGGGGCGGTGCTAACTCAACACAGGACGCGACAATACGAGAAGGACGCGGCCTATGTAGACAGTGTGGCAGGAATACACCTGTACTTAGACCTCTAAAATTTCCGCGAACATAGATGTTCCTTGCTGCCTTGGCAGCGAAAGGCCCGCTCATCATGAGCGCTGCTGGTGGGACCGGCACCGAGCGGGACCGCTGAGTCACTGCATGCGAGGGACCTGATCTAATCGCATCAGGGTACTGCATGTATATCGGATATACGGCTGCCAACGATTATGTGGCTGCAACGAACGCACCTGAAACCTGGTCTTGCCATTAAAGTGGAGTAACTTGCACGGCCGGCTGACCTGTGTCGGTATAGAGAGGTTTTATCGGTGCCACAGCTAACAATGATTCGTTGGTGAGGGTTCGCTTGGCTGTTTCGTGACAAAAGCCCGCCTGCATAATAAGCTATGGCGCACGCGATGGGGCGGCACCCGCGTATGCGGGTGATGCCGTACGTGCAAGGACTTTCTTATTTTGACCGAGTAGCGCCGCGCGGCGGGCAAGAGGCACGAGGCAGCGCTGCAAGACAGTACTGCCGAATCAAACGAAAGCAGTAAGAAGCTGGGCACAGCTCATCATCCTGCAGAGTACGGTTACCCGCAATCCATATATGTCTCTGAGCAATCGCTGCCCCGTGCGCGAACCATGAGCGTGCGTACGCCTCCTCTCGAATTCAAGCGGACAGAGGAATACTCAGTAGCGGCGACGAAACTAACATAATTGATATGCAACTTTATTTGTTACTTAGAATGTGTAGCATTGTGGGAAGAGCCGTGGCGCGACGCCCAGCTACGGAGCAGCAGCCAGCTAGCATCGCCTGGCCACATCGCAATTATTTTTTGATGCCTGCGACCAGCGCAAAAAAAAAGCAGCCCATTCTAAAAGTGATTTATAGTCAATCTTATTAGCTTTCGATGACGCTTTGTCGTGGTGCAAGACAGCAATTGCGTAGAGACCACCGCGCGCATTGCAGCAGTTCAGCCTTGTTTTACAGCGACACTGAGAGGCAGCAACAAAGCTCAGCCGGAATTCATGTGCGGCCTATGAATTGTAAGTGCGCTGCGGTGCTGCTGCGCTGATGGGGCCGTGGCGGCCGCCGACGATGTCGCGAACCCTGCGAACCTAACCTTGTCGCTGCCCTCCGCGTGCCCGTAGCCGTATCTCCCCTTATCTCCGCACTGCACTTCGACTCGACTAGAAGTGACGGCAATTAAGTGGACGAAAGATGCCTATTGAGCTCCCTGAATCCGTGTCGCCGTCGCCGACGCCCATGGACCGCCTTAAACGGTGGAAGCCATATATTATCGGCGCTTCGGCCGCGCTGGCGCTGCTTGCGCTGACGAGTTACGCCGTTGCGGGCCAGCACGGTTCGAACAACCCCGGCCCAGGCGGCTCGGACGAGCCAGCACTGCAGTGCCACCAGACAGCAAAGCTGTACCCCAATTTCGAGGCGCACGGCGTGCACAACTCGTCCTTCTTCACGACAGAGAAATACGGGAAGCAGTCCGTGCAGCGCCTGGCCGGCGCCGTGCAGATCCCGACCGTGTCGTACGACGACATGAGCTTCAATGTCACGGATGAGCCGCGTTTTGACGTGTTCAAGACTTTCCACGAGTACCTGTTCTCGACGTTCCCACGAACGGCAAAGTACGTCGAGCCCGTAAACACGTACGGCCTTCTCTACACCATTCCGGGCTCCGACAGCACGAGGAAGCCCGTTGTCCTTATGGCGCAC
This sequence comes from Entelexis sorbosivorans, assembly GCA_030555795.1. Classification (NCBI taxonomy): domain Eukaryota; kingdom Fungi; phylum Ascomycota; class Dipodascomycetes; order Dipodascales; family Trichomonascaceae; genus Entelexis; species Entelexis sorbosivorans. Next base: position 7,001 of record JANIVK010000054.1, on the reverse strand, counting down.
CAGGACGTCGTGCCAGTGCCCGAGGAAACTCTGGATCAATGGGAGTACCCGCCATTCTCGGCCCATTTCGACGGAGAGTGGATCCACGGCCGCGGTGTCGCCGACACAAAGAACTCGCTCGTGTCGATTCTTGAGGCAGTGGAGGAACTGCTTGCTCAAGGCTGGACGCCGAAGCATACGCTGCTGCTCTCCTTCGGATTCGACGAGGAGATCCAGGGGTTCAGGGGCGCGCGAGCGCTGTCCGACCTGATTGAGAAGCGGTATGGCGAGGACTCGATCGAGGTTCTCGTCGACGAGGGCGGCGCCTTCACCGAAATGTATGGCGCGTACTTCGGTCTGCCGTCGGTGGCGGAGAAGGGCCGCATTAACCTGAAGGTGACACTCAAGACGCCGGGCGGCCACTCGTCAATGCCGCCGGACCACACGAGCATTGGCATCGTGAGCGATCTGGTGACACACCTCGAGAGCGACCTTTCGCCACCGAGTCTGCCGGCCAGCGGCAGCGAGTCTGTTGTGAAGTCGTTCTTCTCATGCATTGGCAGGCACGCGCCGGAGGTCCCGCAGCCTCTCAAGTCCGTGCTCAGTGGCCTAGGCTCTCCGTTCTTTGACGAGCAGCTCGTAGACTGGCTGGCCAGCGATATTTCAACGCGCATCCTTGTCGAAACTACGCAGGCCATTGACATTATCCGCGGCGGCGTCAAGGTGAACGCATTGCCCGAGCAAGTCATTCTCGAGACGAACTACCGCATCAAGCCGGGCTCGTCCGTCGACCAGGAGAAGGACCGCTTCTTGAAGCACGCTTCGGATATCGCTCACACGTACAGCCTGTCCCTCAACTATTCGAACCCGTTTTCGGGTAGCGGCGAGCAGTCCGAGGTGGTCAAGGCCGGGAAAGAGGTTAAGGGCGCCATGCTCGTTGAGCTGACGGACGCGCTCGACGTTGCGCCCATCTCGCCGTTCTACAACCACACTCACTGGAGCCTACTCGATGGTACGACGAAGCACGTTCTCGAGGACGTTGCAGAGGGGTTTAACAACATTCCCGTTTACCTGAGTCCTAATCTGCTCACGGGCAACACTGACACGGCCCACTACTGGAATCTGACGTCCAACATCTACCGCTACACGCTGTCGAACGTGGCCGATATGGTCAACTACCACACCGTGGGTGAGCGCCTGCGTTTCCGGAGCCATCTGTCGTCCGTTATTTTTTACTATGAGTACCTGCTGAACTTGAATGCAGAGTAAATCGATGTGCAATCACTGAGTATAAGCAGGCTTTGTGTTGCACGACTCGCCCGCGCGCGTTCATAAAACATAGCAATTAAAATACTAGTCGCTGTATTAGCGAAGAATTCTGGCTACAAATGAAAGAGCTGATGAAAAATACGAGAAAAGAAAGAAACAGTTCGACGTGCGAGAATCTTCATAATCCCATGTGGCATAACGATTAAGTCGAATGGCGTTTAAGCCTTGAGTTTGAGTCCTCTCTAGCGCCTTAAAGCGGCATCAGAGTTGCTGCTAAAATACAAGAATCACTCCGTCGCTGAGGGCGTCTCCGCATTGGGAGAGAAGATACTGTTCTTGGCACCGTGAGTGTACGCATTAAGATTCGAGGCGATATGTTGCCGCATGCGGAAGGGGCTGTCCAAGCACTTGGGCATAGTGCAAGGAAGCATTCTACATGGTTTTCTCCAAAGCCATGTACAGCAAGAAGCAAATCAGCGAGAACATCCAAGGAGCCCTTGTGTGGGTGTTCTTCGTGCAGCTGGGGCTCCTATGCGGCATTGAGGGTATCTACATAGCAGCCTTCACGGGGATCACAGAGTTCGATGAGGCCTATAATAATCCCTCCATATCGATGATAGGACTTGCCACCTCGATGTATCCAATCATGGCGGCTATAGGAGCGTTTGTCGTGCTATTTCTAGTGCGGGTTATGAACGAGAATTTCCTGCTCATGATTTCGATGTACTTATGGCTAGCTGGCTATCTTACTGGGTCGCTGTGCCTCGGCAAAATGTCGGCGCTCATTATTGCGCGTATCTTGAAAGGAGCCGCCATCGGAGTTATCACGAGCGTTATACCGCTGTATGCTGAGAAAGTTTCCGCCAGCCGGCAACGAGCTGCACAGCTTCTCACGCTGTTCCAAGCAGCAGTGCCCCTAGGGATACTGATGATGGTCCTTATCGGCAAGCTCAGCACTAAAACTGGCTTTACAGTTCGCTGGATCTGCGCCGCCGCACCTGTATTTCCCGCCAACCTCATTGTATTCTACCTTCCTCAGCAAAGGCGCAAGCCGAACGTGCAGCTCCACAGCAACGAAAGTCGGGCGACTCTGTCGCAGAACATTAAGAACGATTTTCGCGAGCTGTTCGCAACAAGGCAGGCTGCCCTTGGGTTCATGGCTGCGACGTTGGCTCAGTGTGGTGCTCCTCTTACCGCCATAAACGTGGTTTTCTACTACTCGTCCACCATGTGCCAGATGCTTGGGTTCAACCCCCAGGACGCGGGATACATGGCGATGGGCCTCTATGCTTGCAATCTGGTGGGGACAGGCTTGTCGCTAGGAATCATCAACAAGCTTCCTCGCGTAGTGACAATAAGCTACTCTGTTTTGAGCATGGCCATATTGCACGCCACGATATTCGCTCTGCTACTCGTGCAGAGCCAATGGCCGGAAAACTCTCTATGGGGCCTCATTGCAATTACAATGCTCTTCGCATTTGTGTTTGTGTTTGCAATGTTCTATTCGGGCATATCACTGGTGTATACTAGTGAGGTCGTGATGCCGAAGTCGCGCGACATGTCGATCGGCTGTGCCACGTCCCTGGGATGGGTCACAAACTTCACCATCTCCATGGTTGCACCAGTGCTTATGGACAAAATTGGGTTCTACACATTTCTGGTGTTTGTATACATCTGTTGTGGGTTGTTCGTTGCGTTCAGCGTGATGCCCAAGCCGCATAATGCGCCGGAAGTGGTGAAGTTCAAGCGCGGCATAGACAAGTCCGACATTTAAGCCCACGCGACGCTTATTTTATTTCATATGTATGTAGAGAAGACAAAACCCAATCCGAGTAAGTTAGAGAGGCAAAAAAAAAAAATAAAAAGGCACGCCATGGTGTACAACTGAGAAGGCCGTTTATCGGGTGTGCCACAATGGAATGAGTAAAGGGGACGCAGGCCCGGACTAGCTTTGTCCGCTCCGGCTCCAATTTAATCGCACGAATTGTGGGAGTTGAGGCTGTAGACCTAGCCGTGAATGGACTGTACGGCTTAGTGACGACGTCCTGAACTCATTCGACCTGGATGAGTTGCCGTTGCAGTCATGCCAATCCCATCACGCGACCAAAGCAAATGGCAAGATAGCAAGCAAAAATTTAAGCGAGGCTACAGTCTCAACAGACAGTTATGCATTTAATCCAGTTTTTTATAGCAGCCAATTCACTAAGCTACGGGTCGCGCAGTAAAACAGTCCCCTCAATCAACACCGAGCTCGTGGCGAGCCCATGGCGAGTCCAAGGCAAGAGGTGAGCTTAAGCTCGACCTGGGACGCACGCACACACACGGCCTGCTTCCCAACATTCAATGAAGCACGGGCCGTGCTACCATGCTGCGCGCAGCATTGCTTCGCGTCCATCCGTGGCGCCTCGCAGCAGCAGCAGCAGGGTAAGGCAGGGTCGGGCGGCAGCCGGAACGCGCGAACTCCCAACGCAGAGTCACGTAAGGCAACCCCACCACCTCATTCTGGTGGCACTTCTCGTCATCCCCTGCCAGTCCAGCGCGGTTTTCACACTTGCTGTGTAGGCGCGTGGAACGATGGAGCATGATATGAGAATAGGGAAGAAGTACCGCCTTCTGCGGCAGATCGGCAAGGGCAGTTTTGGTGACATATACCTCGGCGTGAATGTCATCAGCGGCGAGGAGGTTGCCGTGAAGCTGGAGAGCATTCGTGCCCGCCACCCGCAGCTCGACTACGAGGCACGCGTGTACAAAGTGCTGAGTGGCGGGATCGGCATTCCCTTTGTGCGGTGGTACGGCACGGAGCTCGAGTACAACGCGCTCGTCATTGACTTGCTCGGGCCATCGCTCGAGGACCTCTTCAACTTCTGCAACCGCAAGTTCAGCTACAAGACGACGCTGCTGCTGGCCGACCAGCTTGTGTGTCGGCTCGAGTTCATCCATGCGCGCGGGTTCATCCACCGCGACATCAAGCCCGACAACTTCCTGATGGGCATTGGCCGCCGCGGCAACCAAGTGAACGTTATCGACTTTGGTCTGGCCAAGCGGTTCCGCGACCCGCGCACACATCGGCACATTCCATACCGAGAGAATAAGAACCTTACGGGCACGGCGCGGTACGCGTCTGTGAACACGCATCTCGGTGTCGAGCAGAGCCGGCGCGACGACCTCGAGAGCCTTGCCTACGTGCTCATATACTTTGTGCGTGGCGGCCTGCCCTGGCAGGGTCTGAAGGCGCAGACGAAGCGCCAGAAGTATACGCGCATCATGGAGCGCAAGCTGTGCACGGACGTGGACACGCTGACGCGCGGTCTTCCGCGCGAGTTTGCATACTTCCTGCGGTACGCCCGCGAGCTGCGCTTCGATGACCGGCCAGACTACGTGTACTTCCGGCGCATTCTACGCGATCTGTTCATGCGCCAGGGCTACCACTACGACTACATATTTGACTGGAACTTTGTGGTCAAGCGGTCGCACGACCAGCAGCAGCAACAGCAGCAACAGCAACAACAACAGCAGCAAATCACGCAAGGCAGCAACGGCGCGCTGGCCGAGCCGCGTGCTGGTGACGCGAAGCAGGAGCCTGAGAGTGGCGACGACTATGCGCGCATCCAGCTGTTTGCTGAGCAGCAGGCGCGCGAGCAGGCTGGCCAGCAGGCTGGCCAGCAGCAGCCGCTACCGCTGAACATGCCGTCTGTGCCGCGCAGCACGGCGGCAGTGGCTGGCGGCTCGTTCACAGGCGCGTCGGCGTCGGCGTCGGCCGCTGCCGTGACGTCGCCCGTGCCCACGCCAGGCCCGAAGTCGCCGGCCGTGATGAGCGCGACAATGATGCATTTCCTGCCGCAAATCATTCCGCTCAAGGACACGCCCGGCAAGATTCTGTTTAGCGGGCGCATGTTCGACGTAAGCGAGGCCGTGAGCCTGCAGCCGAACCTGCCGCACGTCATGGAGCAGAAGCGGATCCAGAACGAGGATACATACGACGAGCCGCCAGCACTGCTGGGCATACCGCAGCGGCCGGACATTCTGAAGCATTTGTTTGCGCGCCTGGTGCTGTACGAGCTCATGTACTTGCGCAGTCTTGTGTTTAGCGGGTACGGCCCCGTGAACAAGTATCTGCAGCTGCAGAAGGACCTGCTGGCCGTGCTGCACCGGCGCTCGGCGCCGCTGCCCTGCGCGCTACCGGCGCTGTACTACTACTACGAGTCTGAGTACCAGAAGTCGACGCAGCCCGACCGCGAGCGGCGGCTGCTGAAGCTCGTGTGGGTGCGGGAGCGCCTGGACACGGGCGCGATCTCACTGGACCAGTACTACCGCACCGTGGACGAGATCGGCTGGGCGGACCCGCCTCTGCAAGAGGAGGAGGCGCAGCGCAACGAGCCGAAGCCCGAGGAGCCGCCGCGCAGCGACGTGGCCAGCCGCAGCACGGAGACGCGCGGCCCCGCAGACGCGGCGACGGCCCTGCCTCTCGCCGGGAAGCGTGCAGAGGGCCCGTGGTGGTAGTCGAACCTGCGGGCCGCCCTTACATATCATTATGCAGTAGCCGCTGCGCACGAAAAGTGGCGCCGTGGCCCACCGCCTCAGCAAAAAGAAGAGAAGGAACGCCAAAGATCCCCTTGACCGATGGCCATAACGAAGCTCTCATGCCGGACCCTAAGCGAGACTAGAATAAAGAGACGGCCATGTCTGCTGCGCTAGCTGGGACCTCACATATGCTGCATTTAATTTATTGTCTTAAACCATTCATGACCCTGTGCTACCCACATTTAATCGCCATTGCCGCCGCCGCTGCGGCCGTGGAGGGCGCGCTGTCGTGCGTAGTAGACGTGTACGCCCGCCCGGCCCCCCCCCCCCCGGGGCCCAAGAGCCCGCCGCTTACGCATCGCTGACGTTGGCCGGGGAGGAAACGGAAACCGCTTTTCCGAATCCGGAACTCGCGCATCGGGCCAGAACGTATGCTGCTGAAGTGGACGGAGTACAATTGGGACGACGTTGTGCCCGTGGACCTCGAGCCCGTTCCGGGCCACGTTGCGCAAATTGCGTACAGCGACGCATTCAAGCGGGCGATGGGCCTGTTCCGCGCCGTGGCGCTCGCGGGCGAGCGCACGGAGCGCGTGCTTGCGCTCACGGGCGCCGTCATTGAGCTCACGCCGGCGCACTACTCGGTGTGGGACTACCGTCTCGGCCTCGTGCGCGAGATGGGCAACCGCGTGTTCGACTACCGCGCGGTCGGCCTCACGCCGCAGGCGCCGGCGCCGCCCGCCGTGGGCGAGGACGGCGACTGGCTGAACGCGTTCACGTTAAAGAACCCGAAGAACTACCAGGTCTGGAACTACCGGCAGCAGCTGCTCGACCCGCAGAACGCGCTGTTTTACCGTGGCGAGAAGCTGCTTGCGCAGATGGTGCTCGAGGACGACGCGAAGAACTTCCACACGTGGTCGCACCTGAAGTGGGTCGTCGCAACGAGCGTTGCTAACGCGTGCGCGGCGTTCGGCGACGGCAGCGCGCTCCTCGCCGACAGCGCGGCGCTGCTCGACGCCGATGCGTACAACAACTCGGCGTGGAGCTACCGCTACTTCCTGTTTGCGCACTTCCCGCACCTGCTCGACACGGCCGCCGAGCTCGCGTTCGTCGAGTCGAAGCTCGCCGCCGCGCCGGACAACGAGTCGGCGTGGTCGTACCTGCGCGGCTACCTCGCGCGCTTCGCGCCGAACGCGGCCGTCGCCGAGCAGGCGAACGCGCTGGCCCGGAAGCAC